>PVHT021183653.1:364378-469086 GCA_004024745.2 Catagonus wagneri | reverse complement strand
GCCAGTCGCGTAGTAGGTGTCAGGCTGCTGACCCGGGCCAGTCGCGTAGTAGGTGTCAGGCTGCTGACCCGGGCCAGTCGCGTAGTAGGTGTCAGGCTGCTGACCCGGGCCAGTCGCGTAGTAGGTGTCAGGCTGCTGACCCGGGCCAGTCGCGTAGTAGGTGTCAGGCTGCTGACCCGGGCCAGTCGCGTAGTAGGTGGTCAAGCGATGGTTTTAAGTGGATGAAAGAGAATGATTCAACTACAGTGAAGTGCGGTTAGCGTGACGTTAAATCCCCCAGTTTTCTGGCTCTTCATGTTTCTTTCTTCCCTATGATGAAGCCACGGACAAATTAGCCTGTACTTGGGCACGGCAGCACTGGGAATAGACATTTTATTTTCCCTTTCCTTGGCAATTGGTAAGCAATTATTTCCTTAAAACTTCCTTTCCTCTAGGAAATTCATCCCTAGATGCTGTATCATGTAAAAGCAATGACTTCTGTGTGAGTCAGATCCTTAACGCCACACATCTCGTGACCATTGCGGTGTTCTCCAGGAGTTAAAAAACATTTTTTTTAATGCGCTGAAAGCAAAAAACAACATTTATTTTGTTGTTTCCTAGTTTTTTCTTTTTCAAAAACTTTATTTTTAACTTTTAATTGGAGTAGAGTTGATTTATTAGCTTCAGGAGTACAGCAAAGTGATTCAGTTACACATATGCCTACATTCATTCCTTTTCAGATTCTTTTCCCATAGAGGTTAGTACAAAATATTGAGCAGAGTTCCCTGTCCTGCATAGTGGGTCCCTGTAAGTTAACTATTTTATATATAGTAGCATGCATATGTAAATCCCAAACTCCGAATTTATACCTCCCCCCTTTCCCCTTTAGTAACCATAGGTTTGTTTTCTGTTTTGCAAATAAGCTCATTTGTATCGGTTTTTATTAGATTCCACATATAAGTGATATCATGTGATATTTGTCTTGTCTGCCAGATTTATTTCACTTAGCATGATAATCCCTAGGTCCATCCATGTCGCTGCGAACAGCATTCTTCTGCTCTTGCTCGTTTTCTTCACAGGCCATGACGGGCATTCCCGTCTTGAGATGAATCGCCGAGAACAGCAAAGACCCTGTTTCTTCAAAGCTCGTGGACAGTGGTGGATTTGAAGGAAAACTGGTCCTGACTCACAAGGGCGTACACAGGATGCCGAGGACCCTCTGATGGAGCTTTAGGGAAGAGGACTGTGTGGTTCTTTCCGGAACCGGCTCGGCAGTCAGACTTCATCTCGTGTCCAGGCCCTGGCACTTACCAGCTGAGGGAACTGGGGGCAAATTTTGCAAGGCCTTTAAGCTTTAGCTGAGTCACAAGGGAATTTAAGACTATTCCGTGAGGTAATAGGAGTTTAGCACGGGATCTGGCGCATATTGCTCACACAATTCATTTGAGCCATTTAATCATTATCATCTTAACTTTCATTCGCCAACATTCTGAAACTGGAACAAAGCAGTGACATGCTTTGCTTGAGAACAGCAATGTCTAAGCATGGCTGGAGTGAGATTGTTAAAATATTTCCTTCTGCCAGGTGTTTGTTAGGTTTTCAGGAACCAAAGCCACAGACCCAGGCACCTCTGTAAACATATGAAAAAGATCAGAAAGGAAATCATTTCCAGAGGGCACCGTTTCCATGACGGCGATGAAAATGATGCCTTAGGGTTAGGAAAAGAAGTTTTGGCTTCTTCTAGTGAATAAAAAAAAAAAAGAAAAAGAAAAAGGAAAAAAACTCAGAAACAGAACAACTTGGGCCAAACTTATGTTTCCTTTTGTAACTGCTATTTGAAATTCTCCAACGACCACCTCTGTTTCAACAGCTGGAGGTATGAAAACAAAGGGGCTCCTGGATTTCCCCTATTATCTAGTCAAGGCCTGAGGGCTTTCAAAATCTTTCGGAAAGGAAGCTCAAATTTAGGCCAGAACTTATTGTCTAACTGATGAACCATCAGTTAAATCCTCAAACCGAAAGAAGTTGATTTTGAACCCATTCGGAAAACATTCTTCATTTGATCCTCCTAAAACCTAACTTATTTAAATATAATTCATTCAAAGTGAGGCAGCTGTCCCAGAAATCAGAAAAAGCCTACTCGTTTCAGGTCAGCTTAGCCTTTCTTCTGCTAAAGAGTTGAACGTGAGGGTGTGGACACAGCCTCCTGGGCCCACTTGGGGCCTTTACGCAGGGCAGCCACACAGGCGTGACTCCCAGAAGACACTTTGGAGCAAAGATGGGGGCTCCGAACTAACAGTAAAAGGAAAAATTGGAAGCACAGAGGGATGTGACCTCAGGAGTATCATGCCTTTAAAATGAGGTTTCAGAATTAGCCTCGGAAGCTGCAATGGTGTGGACGAGAGAGGGGACCTTTGAGAAAATGACATGAATAGCCAGTTAGACGCTCTTCTGTGCAACCTGTGTTAGATCCTAGCAAAGACACGGCTCCTGCAGTGGGCGGACCGTGGCCACGGGGAACACGTCCGCCCTGAGGTGAGAGTGAAGATTCTAAGTGACGGAAAGTGAGGGCCCGGCTAAGAAGTGGGGCGAGGGGATGGGGTTAATACAGAGTAGCGGGCATCGCTGCCGTCACAGTGAACAGAGGAGGACGGCTTCATAGAGGGAAATGTGAGCGGGAACAGGGACAGGACAGAGAAAGGGCGCATGAGTTCCACAGACAAGCCCGGAATATTTCCCCCGTTTTTACGTCATTGCATAGCTTTTGAACACATCTGACCCAGCTCTGCTGTCTATATAGAGATTTCTGGAGGCTCGTGTCTTCCCCGAGACGCTATTCCAGCTGACTTCAAAAGCATTTCCTGAGTTTAGGGAGCTCTCGGCACAACCGCCTAGGGCTGTGGAACGCTCGGTGATGGGTTCTCAGTGCGCAGTTTAGCCACTATTTACCTACAGAGCCGTGTTTGTTTACTTATTCATTTATGCAACAAATGTTTGTTGAGTGTGTACTCTGTGCCAGGTGCTGTTCTAAGTTCTGAGGTCAGAGTGGAGAATAACACAGGCAATCCCTCCCGCCCCCGTCTTAAGAAGTTTACATCGCAGAGAGAGACAATCAAAACACAGGTCAATGGGTGATCAAAATGTGACACATTTTACAAAGGAGACAAGGAGTTGAGTCAGAGAATAAGGGGATGTTCAACTGTGTTTAAAGTCTGGGGAAAAAGTTCCTGAGGCCTAGGGAAGGAGTTAAGTGGTGGTGCCATCCTGGGAAGCAAACCCACAGTGTTCACCTGTGTATGCCTGGGATCCAGTGGTCCTGCGCCTACGTGTATATCCCTGTCTATCTATCTGTCTGTCTGTCTGTCTGTCTGTCTGTCTATCTATCTGTCTATCTATCTATCAGATGTATTCTCGCTCGGGTCCGTAGGGAAATCACTCTGGGTGTTTATTATGATACTAGTTTTGATAGGAGTGAGGTGAGGGGTCCATCACCAGGGCCAGTGATCGTGAGGGTTAGCACAGAACACTAAGAAGCAATGGACACGATGAACAGAAATACGGACAGCTCTAAAATCCCCGTGGTGAATAAAAAAGGCAGAAAAACAGAGGGAGACTCAAAGAACAATGCTTTTCTTGTACACTAGAAATATCACCACATATTTAACCAGGATAAATTAGAGCCAAGCTCAGCCCTCTCTGTGGGGACGGCGATGAGAGTGAGGCTGAGGAGAGAAGAGGAAAGCCATTGCTGACGGAGTATGGGAAGGGCCTTGGATGGGGTGCTCATGACCACGTGCTGCGAACTTGAGAGTGCAGCTGATTCAGATCTGCACCCAGCGTTAATTCAGAAGGAAACAGAGCAAAATAAAAGAGTAAGGAAAAGCCTGCTAGTCTGAGTGCTGGGAGGAGGGGTAACAGGAGCAGCTCGTAGAAAAGCCTCAAGGTAGGCAAAGGGCTAGTGTGAAACGCCGGTTTCAAGAGCAGCGAGGAAGGGAGGAAGGGTGAAGCTGGAGAGGGGAAGGAGCTGGATGAGGCGCGACCACGGCAGGCCCTGGCGAGAGGCTCGGAGTTTACTGAAAGAGCAAACTCTGGGAAGGTAGCAGAATATCTTAAGAAAAAGAGTGACGTGACTTCACTGATGTTTTTAACAGATCAGGTTGTCTTTGGTGGAAAGCATGGACAGGAGGGAACGAGGTGTATCCAGCCTTGACGAGGTGACGCAATAGCCCAGGTGAGAGCAACCGGGGACCTAGACCAAGGTGGCTGCACGCAGCTGCACACAGCCCCACACGTCTGCCCCGGGACCGCGGGAAGAGTCCAGTCTCTATATGCGTCACACTTCTACTTTTCCACAATGAAGGAACCTGAGGTTTCTTCTCTGTTGGGCTTCTGTCGGAGAAACACGGACGTCCGGGGTGCCACAAGCTTCACCTAAGCCCCACCCCTGCCCCAGGTGCACGGCAGCTTTGTGTGCTCAGGCCTTTGCCCCCCAGTTCCCAAGCTCCCCCTTTACTCCTGGAGTCACACGGGTCTCCCCGAGGATGCGTAAGAGCTGGACTCTGGGGCCTGGTGGCCTGAGACTGATGCACAGCTTGCATTCATTTACTGGCTGCGTGAGCTTGAACAGGTTTCTTGGTGTCTCTGTGCCTGGATTTCCTCATGTACACAGTACAGACAACAACAGTAACTATTTCATTACCTGTTACTTAATTAGTTAATATTAGAATTTGCCAGGCGCTGTTAATGCTTAGAATAGTGCCCGGCACCAAATCCACGTTCTGTTAGAATCTGCTGTCGTCGCTGTAAAGCATTATTACCGTGAAGGCTGTTTCCTACTGGAGTGCCAGCGAGGACAGCTTTCCCAGCAGAATTCTTTCTGACGGGCGTCATGGGGACCCTGCGTCCCGCCTCTGCCCCGCACCCCACCTACGCTTTGAACATCCAAGTTGCTGAAACACGCGGTAGCTTTTCACTGAACTCCGAGTTACGTGAGTAGACTGAGGCCTTCCCGAAGACACGGAAGTCCTCATTGTAGAGAAGGCTGAGACTTCTAAAACTTTTCTTACATTATCAGGATGTGTCATCTGCCACGTCTTTTATGAGTGGATTTTCTAGTTCTCAGATGAGAGCTCAGGAAAGCAGCCCTAATACAAGGAATGTAAATTGGTACAGTCACTATGGAAAACAGTATGGAGTTTCCTCAAGAAAGCTAAATGTACCACATGATCCAGCAATCACACTCCTGGGCATATAGCTGGACAAAACCTTAATTCAAAAAGACGCATGCACCCCTACGTCCGTTGCAGCACTATTCACAATAGCCAAGTCACGGAAACAGCCCAAACGTCCACTGACAGCTGAGTGGATTAAGAAGATGTGGTACATATACACAGTGGAGTACTACAAAATAATGGAATTTGCAGCAACATGGATGCAACTAGAGATTCTCATACTAAGTGAATTAAGTCAGAAAGAGAAAGCCAAACACCATAGGATATCACTTATATTTGGCATCTAAATTATGGCACAAATGAACGTATCTACAAAACAGAAACAGACTCACAGACATAGAGAACAAACGTGTGGTTGCCAAGGGGGCTGGGGACGGATGGGGAGTTTGGGGTCAGTAGATGCAAGCCGCTACATTTAGACTGGATGAGCAGTGAGGCCCCGCTGTGCAGCGCGGGGACCTCCACCCAGTCTCCCGGGACAGAATGTGATGGGGGGGGCGACAGGAGAAAAAGAACGTGTGTATGTGAATGACTGGGTCACTTGGCGGTACAGCAGAAATTGGCTCCATACTGTAAATCAGCCATACTTTAAATAAATGAATGAATAAATAAACAATACCAGGGTGGAGTCCCATAGCCCGTGTCGCCGCCTCAGGCCGTGCCCGCACAGATAGCCGTGCACGTGCCGGACGCAGAGCGGCCAGCGTGTCAAACCACAAAGTGCCCCACCACGCCTTCCGCAGCTAGTGCAGCGATGTCGTGGGCACAAGTATATGTATGTGTCTGTCCTCCTCCCATGGTTTCCATCCGCTCGTGCACTCTCTGGCTTTTTCACCTTCACGGGGTTTTAGGCCGTCTCACTAGGTCATTCAGGGTAGGTTTAGGATGACCAGTAGAATTAACCTTGGACCTCTCCGTTATTTGCATCTTAAAAGGAAGGATTTAACCTGAAGAGGCCTCTAAATCATTGATCTGAGAGTGAGGAAATGCACTTTCCAGACTTCTCTGGAATGGTGCTAGCTAAAACCTTAGGTGCCCTCTGCCTCCCTTTTTTTTTTTTTTTTTTTTTTGTCTTTTTGTCCTTTTATGGCTGCACCCGCAGCATATGGAGGTTCCCAGGCTAGGGGTCTAATTGGAGCTGTAGCCGCCGGCCTACGCCACAGCCACAGCAACGCCAGATCCTTAACCCACCGAGCGAGGCCAGGTCTTGAACATGCAACCTCACCATTCCTAGTCGGATTCGTTTCCGCTGTGCCACGACGGGAACTGGAACTCTGCCTTCCGCCTCTTTAAGCAGCACCTCTGCCCTCCCTCCAGCCCCCGCACCCTCGGGGTCCTGCAGACCCGCTGCCCACGTGGGGCCTGTGATGGGTCACCCGACACTCTCGTCACCCCTTTTCCGGCCAGTGCTGCAGCACCTGCTTCTCACAAGTGTCATCTGCCAGGGCCTCACCTTTTCCTGTCACTCTCTGCCGGGCTTTTCTGACTTTTGGGGTCCGTGTAGGCGCAGCCTGGACGTGCATTGACACCCCAGGGGGCAGCCGCTGACCAAGAGGGGCTTTGATGTAGATGATGCCGACCCCCAGCGTCCTGGGGGGATAAAGGCTCCAGCACCCCCGGGGGTGAGCCAGCTCGAGAGCTCCTCCTCGAACCGGCGTTCCCTCCACCCGCGTTTCTCGCCCCTCAGTCTCCCACCCTGTTTCCTGGGACCACTCATCAAAATCAGCTCCCTGCTTTCAGGGAGCACCATTGCCAAAGCCAACACGCGTCCACCTGGCCCTGTACTTCTGTGCCTTCCGGGGAGGGTTAGCATGTTGATAGATTACTATTCATGAAGGTGGAATTTGTCAGCGTGTTTATATAAACAGTTAAGTCCAAATGTTTGAAATTTAATGTAATGAATATTTACTGCGGCTTACCGAGGTGCAGTGCAGAGCTTTGGGCAGGCAATGCTGAGTGGTCCCCCGCCCTCCCCAGATTGTAGCCCATGGTGCGTGGCTCCAATACCTCTACCAACAGCTCCTCCAAGACAGCACAGCTGCACTGTGCAGAGAAGAGGTAAGGGATCTCCAGGGCAGGCGCCTACACTAGCCTTAAGCCGCGGATGCCTGAGGCAGCCTGCCTGAAATACTTCCTCAGCCGTTACCTCCTGCCTGGGTAAGCAGCCTAATCTCAGCGGCCTCAGTTCCTCTTCTGCGGAAGGGGAAACTCTTCCTAGAGGGGTCTGTGCCTAATGGCCTTGAGGCTGCCTGGCACTTGGGCGTGCGGCCATGCAGTGAGGTGTCGTCCCGCCTGAAGTGTTGGGGCTGGGAGGGTGTCGGCTACAGACTGGGGGGCCCGGGGGAGGGGCGGGGGAAGGGGCTGCCTTCAGTGTTGGCGTCAGGAGCAGGAAGCGGGCCTTCGGCTCAGGGAAAGCTAACCACCAGTGTCTGCACAGATGCCAAACTCTTGGCCACTTTTTCATTCAACGTTTTTATCACGTTCTGTGTTCCGAAAGTATTGCATTATGTTTACACGTTTAGATTGCTCCTGTAGGATGACAAATGCGTTCTGAAATGTTGCAAATAATTTTACCTAAACAAAAGTGTGCGTTCCCATACATTCTGTGCCACGCTTTGACCAGTTCCGTTTGAATGGCCCCTCGGGCTCCCTCCTTACCCTCGTCAGCCAAAAGCTCTGTGCGCCGTCCGCCTGCGGTGTGTGCCCAGTTCCAGGGCGTCTCTGGGAAGTGTCCTGTCAGCGTTTTGTTCGAGACGGTTAATGGGAAAGGAGGGCCTTCCACGAGGAAGGACGAAGGAAAGCGCGGCGCGCGTGGGAGAGCAGACCTTGCGCAGGTTCACGCGGCGGGGCCGGCAAGGCACTGTAAACCCCTCCGAGAGAGGCGTCACCAACCCGGGGCCGACGCCGCCGTCGGGATGCGCCTGGCCCCCGCTCCGGGCACCTGCTCCCGCGCCGGCCCTCGACGCCCCCCTTCGTGCCGCGCCCTCAGCTCTTCTCCGAGCGGCGCCGCGCTTGGCCAGCAGAACTGGACGGATGACAATCTTCTTTTGCTCCTGCCCACTCCATCTCTACACTCCCGCCCAAGCTACTCTCCTCCCGGGCAACCGCGAAGATATTTTTGGCTGAAGACGGCACCCCCAGCTCCCCGCCAGATGAACAGAGGAGGGCTGGGCCGGAGGGGCAGCTGCGCTGGCACCTGGGCGTCGCGAGTGTGGTGCTGGGTTGCAGGGGCCTGGGAGTGTGCAGTTCCTTCCCCAGGGTCCCCGACTGGCTTTTTAAAGGCTCCTAGTGCCTGAAGGGAAGCAGACAGGCAGTGTTGCCGGTGATTCTCCTTCAGACGAATGGTTTGTTGTATCATTTGTAGGTGTAAAAAGATTTATTAACTCATAATTTTATCAAGTAGCAATGTGTGAGTAAATGTTTTAATAAGGTCACCAATTCCATTACAGTATGTTATGTTTAATAGCCTTTAAAGGTGAAATAAAATTATCGGCCCTTCGTTACTCTCCTCCAATTTTCCAAAGACTTAATGAGGGGTTTTCTAGAAGCCCATGCCTCCTTCATTCTCCTACCCCCTTCTTGACTCCCTCCACCTCCACAGGACTCTGCTGCATGTAAGACACTATAGTGTTGTGGTTCAGAATGAACATTCTGGGGTAAAAAAGATTAAAATTAGAATCTTAGCTCCACTGCTCAGTACCTGTGTGACTTCAGGATGCTCACCTGGAAAATGGGAATAAGATGCTACCTGACACAGTTTCCCCTGAAGACTGAATGAGAGCGTGAATGCGTGCCCAGTGCTAGCAAAGTGCCCGGAAAGAAATGTGAGTTACCTAAATGCTGGCTCTCATAGGAGCTGTGGGACAAGTTACCCCAACTACGCCTGGGCACAACTACGTTCTGTGCCTCTGCCTCCGAGTCTCGGAGAAAGCTGCACTCGAGGTGTCTGCTGGGCTGCAGTCTCATCTGAAGGCTTGACTGAAGGATAATGTGTTTGCAAACTCACTCGTATGGCTGCTGGTAAGACTCTATGCCCTGCAGTTGGCTGTTGGCTGGAGATCTTCCTCTGCTGCTTGACGTGTGGGTTTCTTCATGGAACAATCATGGCAGCTAGCTTCCATCGGGAGTGAGCAAGCAAGAGGGCAAGAGAGGGCCAGCAAGGCAGAGGACACGATCTTTTTGCAACCTAATCTCTGGAGTGATACTCCAACATTTTTTGCCATCCTCTATTCATGAGGAGCAAGTCATTAAATCTAGGCCACATCCAAGGGGACAGAGTTATACAAGGGTGTGGATACCAGGAGGCGCTGATCATTTGGGGCCATTTTAGAAGCCGCCTACACAGCTTTCAATATTGTTGTTATTCAAGTAACCTGCCACTGAGCAGTACCACAGTTTAGCAAGCCTCTTTTTAAAAACCTTCCTCCATCCCACTTCGATTGTTGTGTAAAGTCCACACGCCTTATACGGCACATACGGCTTTGCTTTCCAGGTCTCTGCTCTTCTGGCTGTTTTGCCTGATCTCGGAGAGAACGCCGTGAGCGATGGCTTGTACAAGGCACTAAGTCTCTACTCAGGAGTGGAATCTGGGCAGCCTGGGTGAAGATCAAGAACCCCAGCTACTAGACCACCTAGAGGCTGGAAGCAGAGTTGTCCTGATTCTTGCCACCTGCTGAAAGCAGGAACGTTTCAAGGAGGCAAAGACTGAAAAAGCGCACGCAGAGTTTTACTGTTACAAACGCAGTAGGACACGTGAGAGAGCACACAGCATGGTCTGTGTATCTAAGGCAGAAGCGAAACTGCAATATACGCCCCAAAGGGAGCGTGGGTGCGGGCGGCCCCCTGAACGAGGAGCACAGCAGAGAGGCAACTGAAGTCACTTACACAGCACAGCTCTTCCGGGTCTTCGTCTGCCTTCGGCCAGTTACCTTTTCCTATTTCTCACCCTTAACTGGACCTGGGGTCCTGCATGAAGACGGATTCCAGAGCAGAGGGCGATGGGACGGTTATCAGGACTCTCTACGGCCTGGCACCCCCTCCCTTCTAGACGCCTAGAAGTCTTTCTGCCCGTGTGGAGTTGGGGACCTCTCTGACCTCAAAGGTAGAAAGTATGCGACCTCTTGATCTTTTGCCCAGGCAGGGCTTAGCCCCTCTGCCCCGTCACTGCCACTGTTGAAAGTGGGCACAGAAGACAAATTGCAATCATTTACCTTGTTCCCGTTGTTACTTCCGTCTTGAAGTGTAGACAGGTGGCTGGTTATGGATGCCGATCCTAGAGCCCACCCGTCTCCAGACCCAATCCCTGTAGTCGACTCTAGCCCTATTTCTCATTTTCTCATACTGTCCCACATGCCAGGTTCTAAGAACCCGGTGGTTCCCTCCCGGTTCCCAAAAACGGTCCAGATTTCCGTCATCGAAATAGGGGATGCTGTCTGTTTCAATTCCTAGGTTTTTTAAGAAAAAATAAACACATAGAATTGCTTACACATTTTCCCTTTCACGACTGCCCAGGAGAACCTCTGCGTGTGCAGCAGACGAGCACGTGAGGTCTGGGGGTCAAGAGCGGTCGGGGGCGGCGTGGTGCGCATGCGTTCTTGCCTCTGCTTGCTCAGGCCTCTCCGGTTCGGCGGACTCTTACAGAGCCTTCCCGCTGCCACTTAGACGCTGTCTCCTTTCGTGCGCACCTATCCAAGCTCCTCAAGACTTACCTCGCCCTCCATCCCTTCTGGTTCCCGCATAGCGTTTTGAGCAACCCCCTCTTAGAGACCTTCTGTCATAGACAGTGTGTACGGAAAGTGTCCCACGGGACCCTAGGATCCCACGCGCTGTTGGGGACGTGGATGCGGTGAGCCCACTTCTTAAGTGGTGGTGTTTTCAGTCTGTGTCACCTGTCCTGCCCACAGCCCTCCCACGGAGCTCACCCTCCCTTCTCTCCATCCTTCCTTCCTTCTTTCCCCTCTGTCTTGCCCCCTTCCTCCCTCCCTTCCTTTTTCTTTCTTCTTTCTCTCTGCTCTTTCTCATGGATGAGGCTGCTCAGGACAGCCCTGTCTGTCCTGGGGATGGGCTCTTGTCTCTGGACTTGTCTTCTTTTTTTTTTTTTTTTTTTTGTCTTTTTGCCTTTATGTAGAGCCGCACCCGCGGCATATGGAGGTTCCCAGGCTAGGGGTCTAACAGGAGCTGTAGCTGCCAGCCTTCGCCACAGCCACAGCAACGCGGGATCCGAGCCGCATCTGCAACCTACACCACAGCTCACGGCAATGCCGGATCCTTAACCCACTGAGCAAGGCCAGGGATCGAACCCGCAACCTCATGGTTCCTAGTCGGATTCGTTAACCACTGGGCCACAAAGGGAACTCCCTGGACTTGTCTTCTTAGGGAATGTGTCCAGGTTCGGCAGCCGGCAGATGGTGGAGCTGGGACCGAGACCCCGACACCGTCACCTTTTACTGTCTGCACCCTACAGCAACCGGCGCTGGCAGGAGAAAACCTCTCAGCCTCTCTTGCAGTCGGCCCTTTGCATTCTGACAGACAGGTGCTTCAAAGGCGTAAGGAAGACATGGGACTTTTCCAGGCCTCAAAGCTGTTTGAAAACCGATGCTGAACTGCAGTGCTTCCCTAAGGAGCACTTAGCTGCAATTTTTACTGTCCCTGCCAGTCACGCGCACTCTCCCTCTCCCAGCCTTTCTGCAGCAATACATTTGCTTGTGTTGGGTCACTACTTTTTGCCTTCAGAAGTGCCCTCATACCTTGGGTTTTCTATGGCTTCTTACATACTTGTCTCTCGGTGGCAGATTCTAGCCCTCTTGTACAGCGCGGTCCTTCTCTAATTCTGTAAAAACAGACAGCTCCGAATGGAGACGGACCCGTGCTGATGCTGCTGGTGTTGCCAGTCACCCCGCTTCCGCCGGGGATCGTGCCTCTCCCCCACGGGAGGGCCTGGCTCTTCACCCACTCAGATGCCTTAATCCAAACCCCACTCATAGGTGTGCACATGTTGACAGAGGCGGCGTAGGCACAGGTAGCTGTAGAGGTCCCAGCAGAGGACCACAGCTAGAGAGGGGACCCCAGGTGATGTTGGGAGACCACCGTAAACTAATAATTGCCCACGAAAGCCATCGAAGCAAGCAGGCTTGCTTGGCCGGTGGAGGTGTGGGAGTGCCTCAGGCCCCTGGGTGGGGGTGGGGCGAGGCCTGCCTTCAGATTCAGACCTCGGGCAGGAGTTCGAGGACTGCCCTTCCCCTGATTTGAAGACACACCTTAGCAGACACTAAGGAGGAGCCACTGCTCCAAGAAAGAGGCAGCGGCGGTCTTCTCCGACCGCCACTCCCCTTGGATGATAAAACTTTAGCCCACCTGATCCTGCGGGCGGAGCCTAGGTGTTGCGTCTCTCATAAGCGTCCTACCTGAATAAATCTATTTCTTTCCTATCATTTTGTCTCTCACTGAAATCCTTCTGCCTGAAGGCATGAAGAACCTGAACCTCGGTGAGTCCAGACACTGGGTGAGTGATTCTAATTTAAAACAGGGTTCAAGTCCCAGTCTGGGTTCTGGCTAGGTCAGGCCATCAGTGCTGTCAGTTTCACAATGACCCGGGCTGTGACCTGTGGCCCATGACCTTGTCTATCCGTACGGCATTAATTGAAGAACTGAATGCAGGGCCTAAGCTGAACTAATCAGAGTTACCTAAATTGACAAACAGAATTTCTTTTTTCTTGGCCGTTAACCTGGGTATAAGTCAGTCTGTGCTGGAGGAGCCTTCTCTCTCAAGTGGAAATAGCCGGGCTGCGGAAAGAAGCCACACACTGGATGCTAGGCCCACCCCAGCAGTTCCTAGCTCTGTATGCTAACTAATTACCTTTTATCCCTAAAACTAGTTAGAATTGAGTTTTAATCCTTTGATAGCCTGAAGTCATGATTATGGCAGAGGTTAGAGACAGCAAGCCGATTTCAGCTCACATGCAAATCACAAGAGTTGCCAGATATAATACAGGATTCCCAGCTGCATTTGAATTCCAGGTGAGAAGTACATTTCAGTAAAATAATGTTACAGATATATATATATATGTTTATATATATACTAATACACGGCACACACATGTACTAAAACATTACCCATTGTTTATTTGAAATTCAAATGTAATCATGCGTTCTGTATTTTTATTTACTAAATAAATAGCAATGGTTGTTGCTTCTAACACTGTGTTGAGGATTCCGAGGTCAAATTTAGTTTCTCTGGGAAAGAGTTTGATTACTGATGAATGCCGTCTGCTCTGAACGTGGAAGCAGAGAGAGACCGTAGGAAGGCCGTGCGTGTGCCATCCCTGGTTGTCCGCAGGTGTTTAGAAATGTCTTTTTTCTGCAGCCTCAAGGAGTGTAATGTATTTTAATAATAGTATGAATAATATTAGCCACCATTTATTAAGTCCTTTTACTCTAAGAGCCTTAAAATGTGTCATCTAATTGAATCCTCACGACAGTATTTTATGGGCTATTTGACAACTGAGACTCAGAGAAGTTAAGAATTTCACAGACACTATAAATGCCAGAGCTGGTATCCAAACCCATGTCTATCCGACACCAAAGTTCAGGCTTCTTCCAATCCGTCATCCTGCAGAAGGCAAATATTGTCCTAACGGCATATACGAGGCCGTCATCTTAAAATGCTATTTTGCAGATTGCTATATAAACATTTATAAATCCAGTTCTTGGCCCGAAATGGTAAACTGTCCTTTCACGACAAAGAGCAGCAATTCAGCAACAAATTGGAGCCTCATATGAGGCAGTATTTTGGCAAACAGATTTCAACAGTTGACACCAGAGGACTGCCAATTGTGAAAACCGATTTCAGGCTATAAATGACTCTGTAAAACCAGTGTTCTGACGAGGTGGGTGGGGGTCTGTTTCATGTGTGGCAGGAGGCGGGGGGATGGGCCCAGCCCAAAACTGAGAGCTGGCCATTTGTGGACTAGAAGACTTCTGGTTCTCGGTTATCCGCATGAGCTGATAGCTACCAGAGCATTTGTGATTCGGCAGGTTAAGGAAGCAGATAGCATGGGAGTTTGAGTTGGGTGCGTAGTTTTTTAAAAATATTTTTAATGTACTCGATGTTCAGTGTTTTTCAAGCTATGGGACAGGTATATGGTGGCGTGAACTGGCGTTCGGCTCATGCCATCACTTACTGTCAGCCTCTACATGCATATTAAATCATGAGCCACTGCAGCTCTGACCCACAGCACCCCCTGAACGGAGCTCAGGGTGGAAACTGGGAATGAAGCACCCTTTGCTCTGGGAAGATTGGAAGAACAGGTCTTCAGATAGTCAGATATTTTTATTTTATTTTATTTTATTTTATTTAGCTTTTTAGGGCCGAACCCATGGCATATGGAAGTTCCCAGGCTAGGGGTCGAATCAGAGCTACAGCTGCCCACGTCCACCACAGCCACAGCAATGCCAGATCCGAGCTGCATCTGCTACCCACACCACAGCTCATGGCAACGCTGGATCCTTAACCCACTGAGCGAGGCCAGGAATTGAACCTGCAACCTCATGTTTCCTGGTCGGATTCTTTTCCGCTGCACCACAACGGGAACTCCAAGTCAGACATTTTTAGGAAAAGACTTTATATTCTTGCATCTCCTCATATCTAGAAAAATATTAAAATCCTTCATGGTGATGTGTGTTCCTTGTGACTAGCAGTAACCTTCACAGACTTTTATAAAATATGTGCCTGGCTGCATGCACACCCCCACCTTTATCATACAGACTGATCTTATTTCCCCTGCCTCTTAGGGTGGTATTTCAGTCATCTGCCAATGCAGCCACCTCCTAGGGTGAGCGGTGAGCCCCTAGGGCTGTGAAAACTCAGGATACTGGCCTTGACAGTGGAGGGAGGTGCATATCAAAGGAATGGCTTCAGTGAGCCCAGACCTCTTTTGCTCCTGCTGCCTGCCCTTTGCGGCAAAAACTCCTAGAGGTGCTAGCTGCCCCCTCACCTCCTCAGAGCAGTTTTCAGGGCCACCTGGGATGCTGTCGCCAGGGCTCGAGTCCTAATTTTCCCCCAAAAAACTTAACTCTCAGTTTTCAGGTTGCACATTTTTTTAAGTCAACAGTAGGCAGGCAACAATGCCAGGGATGGGACTGGACGCCATCCGTTCCCTATTCTATTTTTTGGGAACAAGACATGAGAGATAGAAGCTGAAGGGAAGTCATGCGACTTGGGCATAAGCCATGCTACCTCAGGCCCAGTGGGAAAGGGAGGCGCGGCGCCACGGAAGGCCATGCTCTCCAGGCTGGCGCGCTGCCCTGCCCCTCCTGGGACCTCGACGCCCCGAGGCTTGTGAATCATTTAAAGGCAGCACTTTTGGCCTGCACATCTTTACTCTTAGGACAAACTGGATTAGCCCTTGACATGTGGGACTTCCTAAAGCTATTGCCTGTGCACAGGACACTGACAATGGGCTGGGCATCAAGTGATGCACTGACAGAGAAGTTCATGACCTTGGCAATGCTTCCAAACACAGGGAGGCCTTCTGAGGGGACTGGAGGCCTGTGTGAACAGGACGTCTCAGACTTCTAGGGTTAATGGGATATTTTAGGTACCTACAGGCCACTAAGGCCTGGGGCACCCAGTTTACAAGCATGAAGAAGGATAGGATAAATAAAAGGGAGTTTGGACAAAAGAGAGAGACAAAGGAATCTAAATGCTGGATGGAGGCAATAGCCAAGCAATCAAGGAAAAGAGGAATCTTGGAAGGAAAATAGAATTTCCTTTCTGCTTACCTGACCTAGGGGGCAATAGCCGTCCCCGTCTTCCTCACGGTTGTTTGCACATCCATGGCCTGACCCTGATGGTGGGCTGGCCTGACCCTGATGGTGGGCTGGCCTGACCCTGATGGTGGGCTTCTCCCCCAGTGATAACTCCGGCTTTCCCATCAGGAATTAGGTTCCCAACCTTGGGTCCCTTTCCTCTGGCCTCTTGTTACAAAACCGTTGTCATCTTTAGCGTGTTCTGTTTCAAGACTGCAGAGGAAGGTGCCATGAACAATTCTCTGCCGTCGCAGGTTGTCCTCGGGGAGTTTTTATGCCATCACTCTGAATCTTCTGAATGGGGTGACTACTTCATGGTGCTGGTTACACAGCAGTCCCTAAAATCTATTATTAAGCTCAAATTTCCACAAACGCTCTACAGCCCCGCATGTGGCTTGGCCTTGGTGCCCACTGGTACTGTGTCGTTTTCATCGCATCAGCCAATAGGCACCACAAGCATTTCTGTGAAAGAAAGGAGACACCTAAACCAGTCAATAGCTCACTACGCTCAGAGCTGCTTTGGGTTTTTGCAAGCCTCGAAAGAATGCTGGCATTTACAGCAGCAGGGACAATTTAAGAAGTGGGACATTTCTCATGATCTAGAGCTCCTTTGTGAGCAAAAACCCAGTCTCCTCGGGACACATCTTACCTTCTGGAAACGTCTTCCCTGTCTCGGAATGCCCTGCTGGCTCTCTGCAGCTGATGGAATAGATGCACCCCACCTGACCCGTGGGCCCTCCGGCCGTCGTCCAGGCAGCCCCCTCAGCGTCCTTGCATGCTCTTCACAGTAAATAAGCCAGTCTGTTCAACGATTCCTGAATCTTCCTGTTCCTGAGACTTTTCTAGACTTTTCCGTCCACCTAGATGACCAGTTCTCCCTGATCAAAAAGGCCTGGCTCATGCCGGTTTCTCCACTGGACCTTTGAAATGTGCAGAGCAGGAAATCTGCTGTTCATTCCTTGGGATTTCTTTTTCCCTGTTTTTTTTTCCTTCCTTTTTAGGGCTGTACCTGCAACACATGGAAGTTCCTGGGCTAGTGGTCGAATCGGAGCTGCAGCTGCTGGTGTACGTTGCAGCCATAGCAATGCAGGATCCAAGCCTCACGGAAACTAGTCAAGCTCTTAATCCACTGAGCCACAGCCGGACGTCCCTTCCTCAGGATTTCTAGAACAGAGCCTCTCAAGTGCGCCTGAAGACTTTTTTATGCTTCTATCCACGACTGTTTTCTCTCCCCAACTAGGTGTCATTTCCGTCCACCTAAGACCCACATCAAGTCTTCTTTGCGGCCACCCCCACCCCCTCCACGACCAACACAACCACAGCAGCCAGAGCGGGGGCTCCTGAGATCTCGATGCCCGTGTGACCGCTCAGACCCACACATGCCCACTCAGCATCCCACACGACTACGCCACGCATCGCGGTCACGCAGTTCTTGCATTGCCAATGTCACAAAGGCAAAAATTCCAGCTCTGACTCTTTTCCATACCCTAGTCACAAAAGGACCGTATAAAATGTTCTAAGATCAAAGAGTCTGCAGGACGTCCGGGGGTGGCAAATACCACAGATAAAAACTTTCAGGATGTGAAACATCAGCAGAGTCAAGAAAGACCCCATTCAAGGGAACCGAAGCAGACGGAACCAGAGGGTGGGCTTGAGCTATTCTCCTGCAGAACCACGTCCCTTAGCTCCAAACAGGACCCCTCCGTGTTAGCCACTCCTCTACAAGTATGTGCTGTGATTAGAAACCAGATGAACGGGTGGGACCTTCCTGGTACACACGCATCATTGTTGCTGGGACGTGGATGCCAAGGAAATGACCTACGGCGCACCTCAGGGGCATCATCGCTCCGAGGGTCGTGAGAGGCGGGGGTCAAGCCTGCACCCAGTTCAGTGTTAAAGCCTGGTCCAGCCCGACTTCCTCAACCACCCAAGCTAACAGAAGCCCCGTCCATCTAGCCCTTTTGTAATACTGGCCTAATATAAGAGAGTAAATAAAGCGTCCCCTTGTATTCATCACTACAGAGAACAGCGGTCTCTTTGGTCCAACTCAAGACTGCCTCCATTTTTAAGAAAGTTGGGAAGTCCCATCAACTGCTTCCTTTATTATGCCTCTCTCCCTCTGGTGCTTCTCTTACTCACCGTCATCTGGGTACTGCAGATCAGGTTAAATTAGCATTTAATGGCTCTAAACTGCTCCACTGTGGGTTAGACTATGGCGCTCATTCTTGATTTAAACAGTAAATTGGATCACCATTTGCCGGCGTGGTGATTTGTGTTTCCTGGCAGCCTTTGCGGATCCATAAGTAAACCAGTAGATTTCCCTGACACGGTAATCGGCCTTACTGTCTAGAGTTTATCACACATTTTTCTTATACATTGAATTAATACAGAGAAGCAGGATGGTTGACGGTTTCATTTGTTGTACCATTAATGAAACACAAACAGATGTATGAATCTTAGTCATAGGGATTGCATCACGAATTATTTATCTGTAGAAATCATGTTCAGCATGTAAGGCGGGAACAAAATGTACTTTTTCTCTTGACAGTGCTAGGTCAAAATATATTAAAAAACCCATTAAACATAAAGTCTGCTGTTGCCATTAAATATGAAACTGCATTTGCTCTCTTAGTTCCACGTAGCATTAAAATATTGTAAAATCAACAATATTTCGGATTCACTTGGGTGTGACTTTCACTGTCGGTTTCCGTGGTTACTTCCCGGGTAATTCACTAGAAGATGAGAGAATGAGAGGCACATATATACTTCTTACGTCCTCCCTGTAAAGACCAGGCTGACAGTGAAGTGTCGTAGGAGGAGATAAAGCCAGCCAGAGAAACTTGGCAGCTGACTCCTGGACAGCTGGACT
Source organism: Catagonus wagneri (assembly GCA_004024745.2). Taxonomy (NCBI): domain Eukaryota; kingdom Metazoa; phylum Chordata; class Mammalia; order Artiodactyla; family Tayassuidae; genus Catagonus; species Catagonus wagneri. Next base: position 450,201 of record PVHT021183653.1, on the reverse strand, counting down.
GTCCTTCTCCTTGCTTTTCATCCTTAATATGCAAAGGAAAACATGGTATGCTAAACTCAAGAGGGAGTATAAAACAGCCTTCTAGAAAGCCTTGGCAGGACCATGAGGCGAGGGCTGTAAACTGCCATGATTTTCTTGACTTGGATGGTTAGGAAAGCTAGACAGATCAGGTAGTCAGGTTAAGTTACGTCCTTGGACACCAGCACACCTGTGTAAGGGAGGGCGAATAGAGGAGAAACGGGAGGGAGGGCGGATGTGGCTGAGGGTGCTCCGCCAGCCACACCCTGCGCTGCCTCCGTCGGTGGCCCTCAGCGGCCACTCTAAGTGTCACTGGCTGCTCTGGAGGAAAGAGGTGCAGGCGTATCTCCCAGGCGGTGCGCCCAAGTCAGCCGTGGCTTCTCTCCCGGACTCTTATTCACAGAGCCCGCCCTGACAGCGACCTTCTGCAGTGTGATCTCAGGCACGGTACCTGACAACCCTGACCTGTTTATCTTACAAACGGATGATCCGTGGACTCCAGTCTCAGCCTCCACATCCAGCTTCGCCCCCCACCCCCATCCGGTTTACAGCTCCACTCGCTTCCATGCAGGGAGTCAGGGCCACTCTCCTCAGTCAACCCTAGTACACCTCGGCTGCAGGAGGTGAGCTCTCATTCCATGATTCAAATACATTTAACAAGATACCTCCCCTGGTAGGTGCAGTCATTGAAAACGGGCACTTCCAAGTGTGTGTTCATCAGCACCTCTCACAGCACCTGGCGCATAATAGATGTTCAATGAAGAAGCAGCGAGTGGATGTTTAAATGAACGATGATTTTTTTGGAGGGGAGATTTGTCCCTGCATAGCCATCCCCTGTAACACAAATGAGGAGAAAATAAAGTGTGCCAGGAAACCTATTTGCAGAAATCTCCGAACTGGTCTAGTGCCCAGAGCCTGCAATCTTGGTCTTCCGTTGACAGCGAAGGTGCCTAAGAACTGACAGGAATCATACGCAGGGACTCTGGCTCTTAAGAGGCCAAGGTCAAGGGTCTTTCTCTCTGGAAATATTTATAAAATTTCCCATCAACACTGATGATAATCTTAAATAAAATTTTTCATTTTGGTAAATAGCTTGGCTTTTAAAGAGATTGACTTGAGCAAAGAAACTTGTACACCTTTCAGATTTCAAAAATTATTGTCTGTTGGGCACCACGTGGGGACCAGAAAGACAAAATCTCTTTGCTTCAGGAACTCATGACCCAGTTGGAAAAAGACTATGAATGGGGTGGGCGGGAGACCTGATTGTGGCAGATCAAGAAATTGTTATGATAATGCGATACATGCCCCAACAGAGAGGAACATGATGCGTTGCTAAGGCAGCCTCGAAGAGGGGTCCACAGAGTCACAGAAGGGGGCACCCAAGACGAGGTTTGAGCAAACCAGTGGGTGGTTGTTGGTGCGCTTCAGCTCTATTGACTAAAAGGGAGATGGAAGGGAGGGAGGGAGAGAGAAGAAGAAGGAGGAGGAAGAGGAGGAGAAGGAAGAGGAGAGGAAGGAAGGATGGAAGAGAAAGAAAGAAAAAAGAAGGAAGAAAGGAAGGGAGGGAGAGAGAGAGGGAGTGTTAACTGTTCTGAGGATGAAATCGCCTTTCTGATAACATCCGCCTCCGCTTGTCTGCTCTGCTTACCTTGACTTTACAGTTGTGTCCGCTGTTAAGGAACTGCACGCGAGAGCCTACAACAGAAGGTAAATAATTACGTTTTACCAATGGTCCAAGTCCATGTTTTCACTATCTATGATAATCAATGATCCAGGCAAAGGCACTGGCAATGCACTGCAGCAAAAGTTCTCCTGCTGCCTGGGGTTTTCTGCACATCGACTGAAGCACAGGAAGAGGTGGCTGAAGAAATAGCAAAGGCGTATTGTCAGGGAGTGGAACGGCATTTAGATTAGGCATGAAGGCCAGTGGCTGAGTGTTCAGTGGTGCTGTTTCCTCTTGCTAGCGTTAAGACTGTGAGTTACCCATGGTGTGTTTGAGGCTCTGACCAAACTCCTTGCCGTGGATTTATTCTGGCAATTTAGAGACACCGAAAGCTGTTCAGGAGCCCCATTAAAAAACCAGTTCTGGAACATTAACTCTAAAATCTTTGCTTACGTGGAGGTGAAGTCAATGGCCACCAAATGTCACGTCCTACTTGGGACAGTGGCGTCTGGGGGCAGTGGGTCACAGCTGCCAAGGAGGGACAAAACCAGACCCGGGAGTGACAGTGAGGCAGAGAGTTTGATTCAGGTAGATCCCTCCTGGGGCTGAGCTCTGGGCCTGTGGCACCTGAGACTGTCACACTCTTCGGAAAGATGCCACCCGGAGGAGGAGCCAGCACGAGGGGGTCTTTCGTTGCCGGGAGGGTGCCACTCTCCTTAGTAAAAGTCATTCAGTGTTGACAGCTGGGCAAGGCAAAGTTCTTTGGAGTCACTCCACCTGAAGTGAAAGATCTATGGTTTACCGAACCCCGACAGATGGTGCGAAATCCACTTTCTCACTTACCACTGGTCAATCAACCCGCCAGGTAAGACGGCGCACCCTCCCTGCACGCAAAATACTCCGCAGGCGGCCAGGAGCTGCTCCCCTGCCCCCGACGGTGTGGCCGCTCAACTGGAAACAAGCCCGTTAGTCGGTGATCATCCGTTCTGTAAAAGCCTCTCCTAGAACTTTCCTTCTTGTTCCTTTGACCTTTAATCATGGAGAGAGGCTCCCGCACCTCGGCTTCGACAACCTCGACACCCGCTGTGGACGCGGCGGCCTCACGGAGAGCGAAGCCTCTTCTGAAGAAATGTCTGACGGGCCTCCCCTTCAGCACCGAGCCGCCAGCTTCGGTCCCAGCCGAGAAGAGCCGACGACGTGTGTGTTCAGTGGGGCCCCTAGACTGGAGGGGGGCTAGCCTTCATTTCTCTGGGGCCTGGAGTTCACCAGGCGGCTCTAAAGGGGAGGACAGGGTGGGAAAGGAGGGGACTCCTGCAAATTCTGGAAAAGTCGAAGACTCAGGACACGTGGGTGAGGAGCTCTGACTGTGGAAAACGGTTTGAAGAACAGCCAGGCGGAGGTTGCAGTCTCGCTGGGACTCCCGTTCCTGCCGCCGTGGACGATGAGTGTTTCTCGTTCTTCCGCTCATGTGGGAAGTCCCAGCCCCCCAGGGACACTGGAAGTTCTGGGTCAGCAAATGCCTGCCTTTTCCTGGAGGATCTCATGGGAAGCAGGGAGCGGCACAGAGAGGCCTGGGGAGGCTGGCAGGGGCCAGGCGAAGGAATGACACCTTACCCTCTGGGAGACGGAAAACCATTGAAGGCGCTTGGCTGGGAAGCCACACAGTCAGACGAGGGTTTTAGGGAGAACCTGGTGACAGCTGAGGGAGGATGGATTTGAGGGGCACAGGATGTGGTCTGGGGGACCAGGGGGCAACCTGTACTAGTCATTTTGGGGACCCCAGGTGTACCCAGCAACCCACTGGACACTTGCACTTCCGTTTCCCGCAAGCCTTATCCTCTGACCTCGAAATCATGCTTCTCCTCAATCCCGAGCTTGTCCGGCCACCCTGGCAGAGACAGGCCAGTCGTGCCCCTCTTTCTCCGTGTTCTATGCCCGCCGTCTGCTATCTGCAGTGCCCCCTCCACTCCACCGTGAAAATCACGGCTCCAGAGCATGTCTTCGCCTTCTCGTCCCCGGACTCCTGCCGCAGCCTCCTGAGTGGGGAAGCAGTGGTCCTTAGACGGTCTGCTCTCTCAAGAAGATGAAAGGACAAGAGACGTTCACCTGGGCTGCAGATACCAGCTCCTCGAGAGGAGGTCTTCTCTGAAAGCCCGGCTGAGGTTGGTGCCCATCTCCCGCTATAACAGCACTTTTCCCATTTTGTTGCTGTGACCTAGCTGCGTATCTGTCGCGCCATCGAGATCAGGCACCAGCAAATCGTGGATCAGATCTGGCCTCTGCCGCCTCTCTGTGTGGAGAATGCTTATTGGAAGGGACCGCCTGCGGTCCTTTGCGAATCTTCTAGGGCTGTTTTACTCGAGAGCCTGTGGCTCCCAAGCTGTTTACAGCGGCCCCTGTTCTAGACCAGAAGCTCGTCAAGGGTGAGGAGCTGTGGTTCTGTGACTGTCGTGTGCCTGGCGTCCAGCCCTTGTTTGGGAGATGAACACGTGTGCGGCGTGTGCGTTGTGTGTGTGTGCGACCCGAGGGGGACAGTCCCAGGTGTGACTCGGTGCTGCCTGGGAGGACACTTTGCAGCCTGATTTCTGTACGCGCGCGGCAGCCGTTAAGGCCGCTTCTTTCCCCTATGGGTGGGTACTCGGCCGTTCCCGGCAACAGCGCTGAGCTCCCTTTAACAGGAAAGTCCCAAGCACCTTGACCGGTCCAGGTCTTTTTGACTTGGCAGCCTGTGTTCTGTCTGGAACACCCGAACTCGGATGAATCAGAGCTCCATCTGGGCCCTGACGTTGTCCTCCTCCTTTTTACAAGATCAGACAGGTGTCCGGGGACGGTCCTCCCAAGGTGCCCTTTCCCAGGTTCCAGTGACCATTAGGATTTCAGAAGCTGAGCCTTCAAGAGCCGAGATTAATTCCTGGCAAAAAGCCATACAAGGGCCCCTGGGAATTCTCTGCCGTTTGTGCAGATTTTGGCACATTCTCTGAAATTTCTGAAGACAGCACCCTCTCTCCCATGCCACTGGAGAGAGCCCTGTGCTCTCGAAGCCTACCCCGTGTCCCATTCAAGCACAATGGGAATCAGGCAATTGAGCTGTACCCTGGCTTTTCAAAAGGCTCCAGCATAATGTGGCGATTGTACCGCCGACAACAATAGTAAAGCAGAAGACTCCCAGCCAACTTTCTTCACATGACCGGACAGAGAAAACAGGCAAACACAACACGGTCCGAGCCTCCCTTGGCCTCTCCCCAGAAGGAGGTTCTAGAAGCATGGCCTGATTCTCTGTGTCACAAGTCCTGTGAGGAGTGGAGACCCTGCTACCTCGCGCAGCAAGTGAGTCTAATTTGTGATTTTCATTCCCTTGGCTCCGCGCTCTATTTACAGCTGACCTTTGGTGTCACATCCATCACCCTGAAATGTCATTAAGTAGACGAGCCACCTCAGCAGGTGCGATTAAAGCCGATCACGTGGAAGTTTGTAGTGTGGTGCCTCTCTACCCGGGCTGCACACGAGACTTTGTGCTTTTCCTCTTCCAAAGATAACCCTTGCCTTAACGGACTGCAAAACACAGCCTGCCAGTAAAAACAAACAAATAAAGCGAACATTTATTAAAGCCTCAATAAATAGTAATCCACTGAAGATCAGATGCTTCCTCCTGAAAGTCGAAACTCCTTCTAGAACTTATTTCAGAAATACGTTGCCCAAGGATGACGACAGATGGAGGGCTGAGGTCTGCCGCTGTTCGTATTCAACTCGGTTCTCCCTGGAGAACATTAAACGGAACGGGGAGAAAAGAGCTTCGGACAGCACCAACCTGGGATCCGGGCGAGCTCCTCCGGGGGAGGGAATGAGCGCCCCCTCCCGCCCGCACTCTTCTCCTTCTGGCCTTGCCTCTGGCTGCAGCCTAGTTTCTCTCGCCCTGGTCTAGTTTGTCTTTGGGACCTTCGGGTGGATTCCAAGCCATTTTCTGGGCGGCCCTCGGAGATCAGGGAGGGCTCCGTTTGTCGATGCTGGGAGGGGGCTGAAGGGCTGGGAAGGTCAGCCGCAGACTCGGGTGGTCTAGACCCTTCGCAGCCTCAGACTCGTGGCCCCTCCGAAGGCCCCTTGCGCTCAGAGCTGTTCGGAATGCCCTGGGCTGGGGCGTGACGAGGGGCAGGCGTGGGGAGAGCAGGCAAGCGACGTTTCCGGGCCATGTTTCTCGCTGCACTGGAAACCTCCCGGGGCGGAGACGCTCCCGCGTCCTTAAACAGCCCTTAGACGGAAGGACCAGAGAGCTGGGCGGAATCCTAGGGATCTTCTTAGCCAGTCCCGTCAGTATTCACCTGCTTAAAATCTCTTCCACTGAAAGCGCAAAGTCTCCCCTGACTGTGTGTCATTCCGCAGCCCCCTTCCCTTCCTCGGCGAACGTACCGAAAAGGAGTCCGTGCTCGCCCCCGCTTCCCCGTGGTCTTTCTGCAATCCATCTTCTAAGTGTGACTCCTGGAAACCGCTCATGGCAGAGTCATCAGTAACACTCAATTGCCAAAACCCGTGAACGCCTGCCCGGTTAGACCTTGCACTTTGCCCCCGGATGGTGCTCACGGCTCCTTTGGGAAACTCTCCCCTCTGCGGGCTTCGCTGACCCCCTCTCCCGGTCCCCCTACTTTCCCGACAGCTCCTGCTCCGTCTCTCGCTGGTTCTTCCACCAGGTCTATAAACGCCGCTTTCCCCCAGGTCTCTGTCCTTGACTCCTCTTTTCCCCTGTGCATCCTATTGGATGACCCCACCGGTTCCCACGGCATCACTCATCACCTCAGTGGCTGGCTCTCATAGGCGTGTCACTAATTCGGAGGCTCGGCTCCAGAGCAGTGTGTCACCATCACGGCATCGTCACCTGTCTGCCTCTTAGACACCTTGAACATGACCGCTCCCAAGCAGGTGTCAGTCGTCCGCTTCCCTTCAGGGACCTTGTGTCTCTATGAGTGTATCCGAGCCAGGATCCGTGGGGTGACCTGACGCTGGGTTCCCCTGCACCTCCCACGCCTGATTAGTCACCCAATTCTTCCAGTTCTCCATTCGGCATCTTCCCTGCCCCTATTGCAACACCTTCTCATTGACCTCCCGGCTTCAGCTTCCTGCCTCTTCAATCCATTCTCCACGTGCAGGTCAAAGTTGTCTTAAATACACTGATCCCATCTGGCGTCTCGCCTGTTTAAAGGCCCTTTGATGGTTCTTTACCATCTGTAGGAAAAAATGCAACCTCCTTAGAGGGACCTGAAAGGCCCATCGTTATTTAGCTCATCTGTACTTGCCGACCTCATTGCTGGCCACCTGCACTCTCTCAGAGTCCTTCCGAGTCATGCTCAGTTTCTGGCATCTTTCGTGCAATTCTCACCCTGCACCTCTGCCTCCGTTATCTTCCTGCCCTGAAGGCTCTTGATCCGTGGTAAGTACCAGCTCACCTTTGAAGACTGCTCAGATTTCTCTTCCTCTGCACACTCTGCCTTGGTCTCCCTCGGGCGCAGTTAATTGCTCTGTTCTTCGTATTTTTAAAAACATGTTGACTATGTTTCTTAGCACCTACTCTGCAATGTTGTACTTGCTTATTTATAAGACTGTTTCCCCAGCTAGAATGGGCTCCTTGAGAGCAAAAACCTTGCCTTTTTATTTTAATCTTTGGCATTTCTGATACCTGTAGACCTTCTATACAATTAGAAAATGGATGAGAAACCTGAGGTTCTGAGAGGTCACGGGGACTAACCCATGTACCCAACCACTCAGCGGCAGTTCCTAGGCTGGAACTGCAACCTCTGGCTCTGGATTTGTGCCCCACTGGAGAGTGAAACTCACTTGCTCGGAGGGTGGAGCAGGATCAGTGTGGGTGTAGGACAGAGGCCGGGCTCGTTCCCTCATATCAAAGGGAATTAATTTAGAAGACACCTGGCCCCTGGCCCCTGGCGGGGATCTGCCTAGAAAAGAGCGGCCATGCTCTGGGTTGTCAGAGTTGGGAGAAGGCACAGAAAAAGATGTAACCAATGAGAACTGAACCACTGCAGAGAACTGAGGAGAAGACAGATATCACTTGGAAATTCAGGAGGACAGGGATTCAGGGATGTGGCATCAGATAAACGTATCAGAAGATATAAGGGCCTGTGTTAAGGCCGTCCAGAAGATCAGAGCCGACAGGATGTCCGTATCTATGCCTATAACCCCATCTATATATCTATCATCGATCTGTCTGTCTGTCTGTCTGTCTGTCTATATATCTATCATCTATCAATCTCTGTGTATCTTTATGTATATCTCTCTGTCTATCATCTATCATCTACCTATCTCTAGAGAGAGCCTTATTACAAGGCACTGGCTCTCTCAGTTATGGAAACTGAGAAGCCCCACTACCTGCCATCGGCAAGCTGGAGTTCCAGGAAAGCAGATGGCATAGTTTGAAGGCCTGAGAGCTAGAGTGCAGAATGGGACAAATTTTGGTCCCAGTCTGAAGACCTAAGAACCAGAATCACCGAGTGCAGGGTACTGTTGTCCAGATCAAGCAGTCAGGCAGAGAGTGAACTCACCCTTTCTCTGCCTTTTTGTTCTCTTCAGGCCCTCTGTGGATTGAAGGATGCCCACCAGCACTGGGAAAGGCCCTCTGCTTCACTCAGTTCATTGACTCAAATGCCAATCTCTTCTAGAAACACCCTCTGGGCCTCCTGTAGCCCCTAAGATTATCCATCACCGGCCCCTATTAGAGCAGCCAGATGAAGCCAGAGTCCTGGTCTCAAAAACCAGAAGCATGGATGGATCACCAAGGGAAAGACTTGGGCGCAGGTAGTGGGGCAGTAAACCAGTCATCAGAATCAGGTCACAAAGCAGAGATGATGGGGAGGGAGGGGGAGACCAGGAGAGGCTCTCGCACGCCTGCCTCTCAGCTAAGTCATACTCTAAAAAACAGGTGTTTTCAAAATAGACAATATTAAACATTTGCTAGGACTTTCCATATTCCCCCCCCCCCAGATCCATTTTCCTTTATTTCCAGCTGCCTTTCTTGGTGTTTTTAAAAACAAACTGGGAGTTCCCATTGTGGCTTAGTGGGTTAAGAACGTGACATAGTCTCCATAAGGATGTGGGTTTGATCTCTGGCCTCACTTAGTGGGTTGAGGATCTGGTGTTGCAGCGTTGGTCACAGATGTGCCTTAATTCTGGTGTTGCTGTGCCTGTGGCATAGGCCAGCAGCTGCAGCTCTGATTCAACCCCTAGCCCACCCGGGAGCTTCCATGTGTTGGGGGTGAGACTGTAAAAAGAAAAAAATAATCTGGTACTGATCAGCCGGTAAGCTCCGCCTTACCCCCCCCCCCATTTTGATAATCTTAGGGGCCACAGGAGGCCCGAAGGGTGTTTCTAGAAGAGACTGGAATTTGAGTTCAGAGGAAGGTACCTGTTCATACAGTCAAGGCAGTTTTAGAACTCGGCAGGTGGACGGCTCCTCCCTGGGGTCCTTCTCACAGGTCACCGGAAGCCTGCGTCTGAGAGCGCGCTCCTGGACAGGGCTCCGGGTCCACATGTCTGTAGTCGTCTGACCTGGCCTCAAAAGAGGTGTTAAAATGTACTCCAGCTCTTTGTTTTTCCCATCCTAATTAACCAAAGTGTTTAATAAGTAACAGGGACATTTCCAGTAATTTAGCACTTCATTAGTAATTTGTTCCATTATGATACGTATCACCCAAATCATGTCAATTCAGACAACCATTTGCCATCTTCGCAAAAGATAATGACTTCTAATTCCCATTACTTGAGCATCTTATAAACCTTCTAAGTGGGTTGCTATTTTTCATTAAGGTGTATCTCAGACAGATGTTGGACCTTGCAAAAAAGTAAATAAAACCCATGAAAACTGAACCAGAGATAAGCAAATAAAAGTGAGTAAAATACCTAGGAATTCCCATCATGACAGGATATCCCATCATGACTGCAGGACAGTCCTGGGTTTTCACATAAAACAAAGTCCATTTCTTTATAAGTCAGGGAATTTGAATTTTGCCTTTTTGTATGCCTAAGGCAGCAAGAAACATCATCCTTATTTCATGGATATTAAGGCATATAACATAAGAGAATACTGTGAGAAGGCGTCAAAATTATTTCACAATGGGGAAAAGAAGGATTTTGAAGTCCACAGATAGAGTTTGACTTGAAATGGCATCCACAATAACTTGTCCGATCACCATCAGCTAACAGTGGGTGTGGTGGAGAGCTCGCCTGGGATCCTGGCTTACACTGACCTTGACTGATTGCCTTCCTTCTCGTATCTGTCCCACAGCACCCAGTATGGCACCCAGCACACAGTAGGCAGGTTATGCTCAGCTGCTTGACTCCAGATTGCTGCTACCTGGTATGAATCGGGAATTCACCATGTGCTGGTCACTACAGAGGTGTCTGATGTCACCTCATTTATCTAGTGATTGGACTTTACTCTTTTAAGTAGCAAAACGTTTGCTATTTTGTGTTCGCCAGTGCTGACAGGCATTCTTCTCTAATACAATGCCTTTTCCTTCCTTCCTCCAAAGACAAGCTTGCATGTTACTTAGGTCCCTGCATCTAAGGGTCCAGATGGAAAGCAGGACTCATGGTATCAAGCAATAGCAAGAATTAAAGGGAGAACGGAATGAGAGGCAAAATGGAGACAAAAGGAGATGTGGCCTGTGGTCATTTGTTCGTTCCTTCACTGGGCAGATATTGGTTCTGATTTTGTTTATTTGAGTTCTTTCTCTTTTCTTCTAGGTGGGCCTGGTCAGAGGTATGGTAATTTTGTTTTCCCTCTCAAAGAATCGGCTCTTGGTTTTATTGATTTTTTTTTCTATTTTTTTCAATCTCTATTTTCTTTATTTTCTCTCTGATTTTTAGTCTCAGCAGATATTTGCTGTACGCCTACTATGTGCCCCCACTATCTATAGACTGAAGATTCAGTGGTGAGCCAGGCAGACGTGGCCTCTGTCCTCCCTAAGCCTCCAGGCTAGTGAGAAAGTCTGAAAAGTGAAAGCATCGTTCTAGGAGTTCCCCCTGTGGCTCGGGGGGTTAGGAACCTGACACAGAGGCCATGAGGTTGCAGCTTTGAGCTCTGGCCTCACTCAGTGGGTTAAGGATCTGGCATTACCACGGATGCAGCTTAGATCTGATGTTGCTGTGCCTGTGGTGTAGGCCGGCAGCTGCAGCTCTGATTCAACCCCTAGCCTGGGAACTTCCATGTGCCACAAATGCAGCCATTAAAACAAAAAAGGTACCCTTCTAATGTGCTGGAATAAAGACTGTGATGGAGAAAAGGTCCGAGGCAGCTCAGAGCAGACATCCTGAGGAAGCGATGGGCGTGGGAGCAACTTTGCAGCCCCTCCTCAGCGCATTGGTGAGACCGGCCGGCTTCCTGGGGCCAGCAGGGTTGTGTGTGCACCGCGCACCGCGTCTCCTGTTGCCCAGAGAAACGCGTGGGTCAAGAGACAGGAAAACAGGAAGATCACGCGGGAATGGAGCTATGGCTTTACTGTTCCTGTGAGAGCACTTGTGACTTCTAAGCGGACCTTCTAACGGGGTACAGGAGTGGCGGTGGTGCCCCTTAAAGGTGTGCTTTAAGGAAGGCAGGCCGGGTGTCTTCACAGAGCCCTTTTCTGACGCTGACATTTTTTTAATTGAGTAAGTTTGATTTGCAATGCTGTGTAAGATTCTGGTGTATAGCAGAGTGATTCATATATATATGTATGTATATATATATACACACACACATTTATATGTATACATATACACACAGAGATACACACACACACACACACACACAAACACACACACACATATATATTCTTTTCCATTAGGTTTATTACAGGATATTGAATGTATATATTAAATATATATACAGCAAGACCTTGTAGTGTGTGTGTGTGTGTATATATATATATATATATTTTTTTTGTCTTATCAGGGCCACACCCACTGCATATGGAAGTTCCCAGGCCAGGGGTCAAATCAGCTGTAGCTGCCAGCCTACACCACATGCACAGCAACACCAGATCTAAACTGTGTCTGTGACCTACACCACAGCTCATGACAATACCAGATCCTTAAACCACTGAGCGAGGCCAGGGATCGAACCTGTGTTCTGATGGATACTAGCTGGTTTCGTTACCGCTGAGCCACAATGGGAATCCTTTATCTATTTTATATGTAGTAGTTTGTATATGCTAATCACAAACTCCTAATTTATACCTTGCTGGCTTTCTTTTGATAACCATAAGTTTGTTTTCTATGTCTGTGAATCTGTTTCTGTTTTGTAAATAAGTTCCTTTGTATTGTATTTTAGATTCCATATATAAGCAGTATATATGTTATTTATTTTTCTCTAACTTACTACACCTTTTATGATAATTTCTAGGTCCATCCATGTTGCTGCAAATGCTAACATTTCCTTTTTCACCGTATTGGTCACTGATATTTTGATAGATCTGCCCTGGTCAAGAGACAGATTCGTTGGAACAGAGTGGTTGGCAGGTTGCCACTTCCAGTGAGTGTCATGTGTGCTAATGTACCTTTAATGAACATTTAATACAGTGCTGGGTGCTTGGATGAGCTTGGGGGTCATTGCTAATAAAAGTGTGGCCCAGAGATCTCATAGATTTGGCACAAACGTGCCACCAACCTTTGAAATAGTTCATGAGTCCCATTCTCACATTAAAAAATGAAAGCTAGCTTTTTTTAGGTGAAGGTAAGAGTCTTTCTTCTTTCTGTCTTTTGATGCAATCTTTTGTATTTTCAAATTCTGCTCCCCTGGAAGTTTATACATTCCCGGCTCTGCACGAGCAGAAAGATTCCCTTTTCTTTCTCGGTTGCTGTTCTAGAAATCCAGGAAAGGCCACTGCAAACAATGTTCCAGTGAAGAAGGGAGTGCAGCTATCTCTTCTGGGATACTGATTTCAGTTTTGTTGGCTATAAACTCATACGTGGGATTACTGTATCGTGCGGTGGTTCTATTTTTAATTTTTTGAGAAACCATTATGCTGTTTCCATAGCAGCCCCACCATTTTACATTCCTACCAACAGTGCACAAGATTCCAATTTCTCCATATCTTTTTCAACATTTTAGAAATAATACCCAATTTAATGGACGTGAGCTGATATCTCATGATTTTGATTTGCATTTCCCTGATGATTAGTGACGCTGAGCATCTTTTCATGTACCTGTTGGCCACCTATTTGTCTTCTATGGAGAAATGTCTTTTCAAGATACTGTTTTTTGGCTACTCCCACGATATGTGGAAGTTCCCAGGCCGGGGATCAAACCCACACCACAGAAGCGACCTGAACCACTGTAATGACGGTGCTGGATCCTTCACCCAGTGGGCCACAAGAGAACTCCTGTTTTCAATAGGGCTATTTAGTGTTTTGTTATTGAGTTGTAGTTCTTTACATGTTTTTACTATTAACCCCTTATCAGATTATTCACAACAACCAAGACAAAGAAACAACTGAAATGTTCAATGATGGATGAGTAGGGAAAGAAAATGTATATATATGCCTGGAATATTATTCAGGCTTAGAAAAGAAGGCAATCCTGTCACACACAACAACATGAATGGACCTGGGGTGCATTATGCTTGAGTGAAGTACGCCAATCACATATTTAAGGACAAATGTGGTAAGACTCCACGTGTATGAGGTATTTAAAACAAACGCATAGAAGCAGAGATATGAATGTTGGTGGCCAGGGGCGGAGGTGGGGTTGCTGGGGAACCGCGGGGTTGGTCATGAGTATAAAGTTTCAGTTATGTAAGGTGAGTAAGTTCTAGAGATCTGTTTGACAGCACAGTGCTTTGAGTTAATACCTTATTATGCACTTCACAGTTTCTGCTGAGAGAGCAGATGTCATGTTAAATGCTTCTACTACAAAACAAAAACAAAACAGAAACCTAAAGGGGCATGAGGTGACTTTCGAAGGTGATGGATAGATTTATGGCCTGGACACATCGCTTCGCACGTGTACACACACGTCCAGACTCCTCGACTGTGTGCATGAAATGTGTGCATTTTCCTGTTTACCGATTATACCGCAATTAGGCTGTTTTAAAAAACAAACGAGAGAGGGATCTGATGGGGCTAGCTCGGCCCGAGGTGGTCCCATCATCTGCCTCCAGGAGACGGTCTCTCGCGCTAACTGGACTCATCCAATGGCAACCCGTGTGCGGAGGATCGGTTCCCAGCGAGATGCAAGGGGGCGAGCAGGGCTGGGAGGGCGGGGTGAGGCTAGCAGTGGGGCAGGGAGCAAGACAGATACAGTGGGGTTTGTCTATTTGAAATAGTCGGATATATTCAGACCAGCTTGCAGGTGCCATATGACTACACAGACAGGTTTAGGAACAATTAAAACATAGTAAAATGCTAAAACAAAAGTTATCTGTAGTATTTGCTATGTCTTTGGTCGTAGATATTTATCCTCAGATTCTACAAGGGGGTGAAGGGGAATTCCTGATTATGTTCCGAAATGCGCTTCCTAAATGCTCCCCAGTAACGGCCTTCTAACTTGCTGATTTATATCTTTTCTTTCTTTTTTTTTTTTTTAATGGCTGCACCCACGGCATATGGAAGTTCCTGGGCCAGAGACTGAATCCTAGCTGCAGCTGTTACAGCCTACACCACAGCTGCGGCAATGCCGGATCCTTAACACACTGTGCTAGGCCCGGGTCTGAACCCGAGCCGCACAGCGGGACTCTCAGCCCCCTGTGCCACAGTGGGAACTTCGGTTGACACTTTCTTCTTCTTCTTTTCAGGGCCTCACCTGCGGCATATGGAAGTTCCTGGGCTAGAGGTGGAATCGGAGACGCAGATTCCAGCCTATACCACAGCCACAGCAACGCAGGATTTGAGCTGCATCTGCAACCTTCGCTGCCGCTTGTGGCATTGTTTTTAATAAACTCTGTGTTAAAATGGTTGTTTGAGGAGTTCTTGTTGTGGCTTAATGGAAACAAATCTGACTAGGAATCATGAGATTTCAGGGTTGGTCCCTGGCCTTGCTCAGTGGGTTAAGGATCCAGTGCTGCCATGAGCTGTGGTGTAGGTCACAGACACAGCTGGGGTCTGACGTTGCTGTGGCTGTGGTGTAGGCCGGCAGCTGTAGCTTAGATTAGACCCCTAGCCTGGGAACCTCCATATGCCGTGGGTATGACCCTAAAAAGCAAAAAAAAAAAACCAAAAAAACAAAAAACAAAAAAAACAATGGTTATTTCAGGGTTCAGGTTTGTTGGGATGTGGACTGATGGAATGCTTCCTGAGCAGAGCTGGCCTGTTGGTAGAGACCCTGACACCCACGTGGCAGCAGAGGCCTCTGCTTGGGGCCATGGAACCACTCTGGCCCTCACCGCTCTGAGCCCCACTTGCTCAGCTCCAAGCCTCCCATGAGCCCTCAGTCCTCATACGGCCCATCTGTTCATGGTACGCGGACTCTAAGGAAAAGAGGAAGAACATTATGGCCAAGCTTTAACGAGGAAAACAAGCTAATTATTGTCCCAGTGGATAAATACCGTATTACCCATTCCATGGATAGTGGTCCAAAGGAAGTGTACTCAATAAATAGAGGAGCAAAGAACTGCTGCTTAGGGGTTTAAATACTCCAGCTTCAAAAGATTCTCACTGCTAGATGAACATATCTCAAAAAACAATTCTAGAAAGTACATCATGAGAATGTCTCATTGCTGCATTCGGAATTTAACCGCTTCCCAGCTGCCATTTTCCTGAGGCTGGCAGGACCCCCAGCCATCTCCCTGTGGTCACCACTCCCTCCTGCGTGTCACTGTTTCTAGGACCCAGTTCATCTATTAGACGTTGGTATTTCTTGTTGTGAGATGGCAAGAATGGGTTTGGCAGCATCAGAGCTGTTCTGAGCAGAGCTGGTGTAAGCCATTTTGGTAGCTTCAACCCAAGGGGAAGCAAACAAGCAAGCAGCCAGCACTTGCTCACTTCTCCTCCTCCTCTTCCTTCTTCTTCAGCATGTAGCTTTCCTGAGTAGGAGTCGGGTCTCTCATCCCCAGATTGCCCAGTGAGAATTCAAGCCCCTTAATATTAATAGAATAAGCATTTGCAAGTCTGATATTTTTTGAGAATCAGTAGAGCACAGGATTTTCCTGATAAAAGGCGTTCTTGGCTTACCCTGGGTTGAGATCTTCCTTTTGCTTGGCAGAGAACTGCCTCTGCTGTCTCTTGGTATGCCCACTGCCTGTACGGGAAGGGGTGTAAATATCGACAGTGAGCTTGTAGTTCCGGCTTTTCCTGTGCCGCTATCTCACCTTGCCCTGGGCACTAGGAAGGCCCCCTACCCCCCTGCAATTAGCATCCATGGGCTGCTCGCGGACACTGTTGAGTGGGAAAGAGGAACCGTATTGGTTTCTGCTGCTGTGTTTGCTTGTTTCCCCTGGTCTGTGCACAGAACACAAAAGACCTGCTTTAAATACTGCTGTTGAGCCCTGATTGCTGAGAAGCATTATTAAGAGCAACAAAGTGGAAGTCCTTTTGTTCTCTGCTTTCTCAGAGGGAACAGCCAACTCAGCGCTCCCCGTGGAAGTCAGATGGTCCCCCGCCTGCCATTTCACACAGACTTTGACTCCAAAACCACGCATTTGAGCTGAATGAAATAGTCTGGGGAAAGTTCCACTGTGAAATGTTTTGATGTCCTGGGGGTCATCTCATTTTTATTTCGACAAACATTTATGTAGGACTTAGCCCGTGCCTGACTTTGGGGTTGCACAGAAAACCAAATCACCATCCCTGTCCTCAAGGAACTCTCATTCCAGGGTGGAGAAAGCCATTTAAATGAAGTAAATTGAAACCAGTTTGAAACAATCTACAAGATGGAACACAGAGGTGACCATGAAAGCAAAAATGGGGGAACTAACTACCCAGGGTAAGATGGAAGATCTTTCTAGGAACACCAATGATAGAGCCAAATCTTCAGGGAATGAGAATTCTTGAAACATTGATTTATTCATTCAACAAATATCATACTTCCCAAGGGCTAGGCACTTAAGGACTCCAATGAGCTTCTGGACTGGACCTGAGCTCAGTGGCTGGTGGATGGAGAAATGTCGTGAAGAGGAAAGGCCGTGGAGAGAGGACTGTGGCTAGGTAAGAAGCTACTAAGTTCCAGGAGCATAGAGGAAAGTGATGAGGCAGGAAGACTCAGTTCCAAAGAGTCTTTACGCTGAACTTTATCTCGAGGAGCAGGGGAAATACTGAAGCATCTTAATAGTGACATAATTGGATCTGTGTTTTAGCACCATAACCACGTCCTGTTTAAAGGGCAGTCTGAGTGGAGACAAGCCTTGAAGGACAATCGGTTAGGAGGCTACTGCTGTAGTTAATGGAAGGCAGCAACGGCATGGGTCTGAATAAAGGCAGTGATACTGGGTTGGACAAGAGAGCATACGTCCATGTTTAGAGTTTAGAAATGACAGGCGGAGTGGGTGGGTGGGGTGCATGGAGCAGCTTCAGATGAGTCCCAGTTTTAAGAGCTGGATGACCAGCTGGAGCGAAGACTTCCACTGGACTGGAGAAGCCTGGATCAGTCGGGAGAGGACGTGGGGAAGGAAGACAGTGAGCTGTGTTTTGAACAACCGAAGTGTCAAAACGCCCATGAGGACGTCTCTTGGGCGGTCAGAACTGCGGGGCTTGAGCTGCGGAGAAAGGCTGGCCTGGAGGGGTCATTAGCGGAGTCACCTTTGAGGCGGGGATCAAAACCAAGGGCGTGGCTGAGACCACGTGGGAGACGTCGCAATGGAAGAAAATGCAGGAAAGAGAGGCGCACAAGTTTTAGGGCTCTTGGTTAGAGGTATTTTCTAAAGTAAATCGGGAAGGCACAATTTAAAGTTTATGGGGAGGAATTCCCGCTGTGGTGCATTGGGTTAAGAATCTGGCCGCCTGAGGCTGTGGGTTAAAAGACCCAGTGCTGCCAGAGCTGAGGTCTCAGCCGCGCCTCGGTTTCAGTCCCGGCCGGGACACCGCCACAGGCCACGGGCGAGGCCGTAACAAAGAAAAAGCTAAAAAAACGCAGTGCATGCGGAAATTTGTCAATGGGAGAAGAAAGGAACAGGGAGACAGAGACACTGCAAATAAAGAGCCCCAGAAGAACCAGGGAGCTGTGGAGAAAGTGGAGGGTGAAAAGGAGGAGGGTGAAACGACGGCACAGGAAATACAAAGGAGAAGGTAAAATACTACTGGGGTGCACAGTAGGTTCTCCTAAAACATCTGTTGACTAGATGAGTAAGAGCCAAGCGGGAGCAGACACGGGGCCACTGTAAACACCGGCTCCTTCGCGCCCCTCCTCCGACGGTGCCCCGTGCCCCCTCCCGCCCGCGATCCCGAGCAGGCCCTGAACGCGGCTTAGATCCCGCCCATCTCGGAAGGTGGGTGACGAGTACTCTGGGCAGCGTGGCTGCCACCAGGCGTCCGGCACAGCCGGCTCCCCTTCTCATGCTTCCTGGCACATCACCAGCTTCGATGTCCTGGAGCCCAGAGGGTTTCTGGGGAGTAGATGAGCCCTCTGAGTTTCTGCTTCCAGGGACACAGCCAGGCTGGCTGTCTCTGGGTCCGGCGAGGGAGCTGCCCCAGGATCACGGCTGGACTGGCCGACTCAAACTTACTGTGCAGAGAAGCGTATCCGCACACAAATCACGTGCTGACCCTGGCCCTCACCGGCGGCTGGCACGGACAACGCACGCTCCACGCCACGTCCAGCGTGGACGCCGTGCTGCTCGGCCGCCTCCGAAGGGCGCGGGAGCGGAGGCCTCCGGCAGAGCTGTGCTCGGACGCAAGCCGCCTGCTCCAGAGCAGAGGGAGAACCGGCCTGAGGCGGAACCGAACCCGGGAACCCACGCTCCTTCGGGATCCTGCCTTTCCCTCTGACTAGTCCCCGCGGCCGCTAGAACCTTCGCTCAGACGGCCTCTCCGCCGGCGGGCCAGGGGCCGACAGGCTCCAGCTCGACCCACGGAGCGTGCGCCAGAGAGGCGGCCCCGCCTCACCTTCAGATGGACGGTCGCTCTGGAAGGATGGGGACCAGCCTGGCCGGGGTCACAGGCTCGTCCGCAGCCCCAGGCCTGTGGCCCGCGAGGTGAAGTTCTGTGATGAGCTCCTGCTGGGCCAAGTACCCACCTCGTTTTTAAAAAATATTTATTATTATTATTTTTATGGCCACACCTGCGTCGTATGGAAGTTCCTGGACTGGGATCAAATTGTAGCTGCAGCCGCCGGCCTACACCACAGACACAGCAAGGTGGGATCCGAGCCACGCTGGCAGCCTACACCGCAGCTCACGGCAATGCCGGATCCTTGGCCCACCGAGCGAGGCCAGGGATCGAACCCTTGTCCTCACGGACACTAGTCGTGTTTTCACCACTGCGCCATGACAGCAACTCCCAGGTAGCCACCTCTTCATCAATCACTAGCCAGAGAGGTGCGGTCTCGCGAGAAGACGTCAGCCTCGAGCAGTTCCCAAAGAAGGTTCAGGAAGACAAGTATCCTTGCTCTCGACAAAGTGCCACCCGGGGGGGTCCTTCTCTTCCGGGCACTGGGCGCAGGTCTCTGAGCTGTGAGGCCGCCGGGGTCCGCCGGCCCAGCGGGGGACACCCGAGGATGGCGCAGAGTCACGGCGCTGGAGCCTCCGAACGGACCCAGCCTGCGGGCCGCCCTCCGCGGGCCTTCGCACCGGCAGCGCCCTTGTTCTGCAGCCCAGCCCAGGTTTTCGTGGGAACCTGCAGCCCAGGGCCCCCGACCGGTGAGAGGTGGGGCCCGAGCTTTCTGTCCCGCGGCCCCTCGTCTGCGTCTTCGGGTCAGAGTCCTCCTTGCTGTCGGTGCTGTGAAGGGGAGCGAAGGGTCAGAGCCTCCTGGAAAGAGGGCTCTGCAAAGCGAGGGCTCCCGAAAAATCGCTCCCCGAGGGCGGGGGCGGCAGAGCAAGGCTCCCGCTCACCCGGAAGACGCCGGCCTGGCCAGCTGCTTGCGACCCGCTCGTCCCAGGTGCCAGCTTCTCCGCAGACCTCGTGGCCCGGGAGCCCCCATCCCTCTTCGCTCGCCCGGGCGTCGGGAAAGCCTGGCCCGGGGACAATGCCGCCTTGTTCCCCGCCGTGATCTCTGAACGGCCTCTTGTTCGGAGGCCCAGGGAGCGAGAAGAACGGGCCGCGAAGCAAGGAAAGAACTGGCCTGGGAGCTGGGCGGCAGTTCCCCTTTGTTCGCTGCCAAGGGCCCCTCTGATCTAGGATGGAGGGCCTGCTCCCTGCCGGGCATCACAAGGGGCCTGGCCTTTGCGCTCCCGGCAAGTGCGACCAGAGCAGGAAGGAGCCAGAGCCTCCGGGGTCCCTCGGGGCGGCCTGGGGGGCTGAGTGCCGCGACCGCTCAGTCGGCGCTGACCGGTCAGGGCATGTGGGGGGTGAGCCTCGGTGACACGGTGACTGTAGATGTGTGCCCCCCTCCGAGGCTCCCCGATCCTGCATGATGAGTTGGGACCCCAAACTCAGTAGGTCTGGTTTGTCAGAAATAGACCCCAGCTTATTCGAGCCCCAGTCAAATCGGACTACCACTTCTCTTGGCCTCAGGGGTTTGTTCTGCGGTGACGGTGCCCCGAGCAGCCTCAGTGGCAGGTGCGACCTCCCCGGGCTCGACAGCCGAGGCCGGTGTGTGGGTGTTGCTTGTGCGTTCGCTCTCAACAGTTCGTGTGGCCTCGCCAGGTTTGTGCGTGTTCTGGTGTAGGCGTGCCGCGTAGAGCTTTGCAGAGATCCCGTCACACATGATAAAAGGGCGTGGACCTTCCTTAGACGGTGGACTAGCCTTAACCAGCCCCCTGTCTCTGGCCTTCCGTTCTTTTCTTCAGGGTTCCCTGCTCTTTCCCACCAACACGCCCTCTCAGTAGTAGCTCTCAGGAGTTCCCGTCGTGGCTCAGTGGGCTATGAACCCGACTAGTAGCCTTGAAGATGCAGGTTCAATCCCTGGCCTCTCTCAGTGGGTTAAAGATCCAGTGTTGCCGTGAGCCGTGGTGTAGGTTGCAGACGCGGCTGGGATCCCCCGTTGCTGTGGCTGCGGCGTAAACTGGCAGCTGCAGCTCCGATTCAGTCCCCAGCCTGGGGACTTCCATATGCCTCACCTGAAGCCCTAAAAAGAAAGAAAGAAAGAAACAAACAACAAAAACAGCAGTTCTCAATCCTGGTAGCCCATTCGAGCCTGTAAAAATATCGATTCCTGGGCCCCATCCTCAGAGGTCTGGATGTAAACAACCTCAGGCAGCATCCGCGTCTTGGGGAATCCTTACGGTTCCGCGAGTGACCCGAGGTGCGGCCGGGGCTGCGCGGCACAGGCTCAGGGACAGGGGCCACGAAAGCCCTGCTCACAGCTCGGGGGAGATTTCTGGATTTTGCTTATTTTTAATTAAACATTCCTGTGAGCTTTGCTTAAATAAATGTGTTGGGTCTACACTGTAACCACACTGCCTTAAATTGCTTACCAGCGAGTTTCAGCTCCACTCCAAGAAGGAGCTCCAAGCTGTTCCCGCGCCTCTCACGCCAGCTCACAGCCCTGGGCCCTGGGTCTCCGTGTCCTCTGAGAGCACCAGTCGGGGCTGATTTACCTGCACGTCCCACAGAGCCTTTCGCCAGGAAGTCTTTGGGACGTGCTTGCCAAGATTTACCAAGGAAGGATGCCAGATTCCCCAAAAGTTCCCTTTGATCTGCTCTTTGTTCAGAGCGGACGGTGGCCCCGCTGCCCGAGGCGCTGACTCTGAAACAGGGCGCAGAGGCCCAGGCGGTACGGAAAATCACACCAGCGTGTTCCCAGACAAAAACCTTGTAAACGTAATTACGTATATTAGATAAATGAAACCTGTGATTATTGTTAATTCCTAGAACAAGGCTGACTTTTTTACAAAAGAGGAGTAGCTGTAAACTAGATTTAAAGAAAATCACGATGTAAATCGTAGCATGTGGTTGTACGGGCCTAAGCAATAAGCAGATGACTGAATGGCAGGATTCGAAGTCTCTCGATCTGCCCCTGACCTGCCCTTCTAGCCTTATTTTTTCCTCTTCCCCCAAAGGGCTCTCTGCTTTGTCAAAAAAGCTTACAAATACTGCCATACACAGAGGGCCCGTAAAGACATGAGCCCTGTGTAGAAAACAAACTTGTGGTCACCAAAGGGCAGAGGAGAGGGTGGGGTGGATGCGGGACCAGAAACTGCTGCCGATAAAACAGCTCAGCGACAGGGATGAACCCTAGAGCACAAGGAACTGTAGTCATTCCCTTGCAGTAATTTACGATGGACTACAATCTGCAAAAACACTGAGTCATTATGCTATAGCTCTAGAACTAATATTGGAAATCAACTATATTTCAATTAAAAATAATAACACAATGCAAAAAAAAAACCCCAAAACACCCAAGGTAAAAACGTGAGCTACCTGGTTAAAACCAACAGCCCCTCTAAGTTCAAGGGGAGGAGGAACAGGTTCCACTTCTTTTTTTAAAAAAATTAATAGAGAAAGGGCTCAGAGAGATTAAGTAGGCTGGCCAAGAGCGAACAGGTCAGACTTGAACCTAGGTTTTTCTGACTCTGGCCTCAGAATGGCTCTCACCTTGGACAGGACTTCCTGAGAGCCAGTGTGCGTCTGGCCCCCAGGGCTGCTCGGAGTGACATTGGGGCTGTCAGGTGGTCACGGCCGAATGTGCTCTTTCACGGTTCGCTGCAGATGGCACCCAGGAGCCACCGGCCGTTAGCCTTGAGGTCACAGAGAAACACAGCCGCTGTTGTTCCCGGACGCGGATGTGCTTATTTGCTCTGGTCAGTGGGAAAACGCTGGTTCCTGTGGGAAAGGGTGACGGGCGGGTGTGCGGATTGAGGGCAGAGCGGCGATGGGCGTGGAGACTGGTACAAAGCATCGGGCAGCATGGCACGGTGGCCTTTTCCCCTCAGAACTTACCCTGTGCTCTTTCAGCTCAGGGCCTTTGCACATGCCATTCATTTATTCACTCAGCAAACATTTCTGTGCCTGTCTCACATACAAACCCCTGTGACGTGTGCCAAGGTAGGACCACCGCACAGGGTGGACGAGCCTGGTTCCCTCTTGGCGCTCACCTGCCAGCTGCAAAGGTAAGAGGGAGACAAGATACTCCCATACAAAAATAAGTGAAAAAAAAGATAACCCCAGGTTTGTGATCTGTTAATTACCAGGACATGGAAAAGGGAACGGGCCGGAACACCTCAGAGCTCTCCTGAGAAGCCTCTGGCCCAGCAGGTCTAGGTAAGCCACCTTCAGTGTGCTCCCCGGGCGCCCGGCTTGCCACTGTCATCGCATTGACATTTGCTTGTTTACTCATCTTCTCTCACACAAGCGTGTGTGCTTCCTGGGGACAGGGACCAAACAGTGTCCGCAGCACCTGGGAGGTGTCAGACACAGCAAAGACGTCTGATGATTATTTGTTAAATTAACGGATGGCTGGAGAGATGGACAGAGGGGGTAAGCGGTTTCCAGGATGAGACACCAAAGCTCTTTTTAGTGCAGTTATGTCCTCAGGATTGGGTGATCTGACTGTGTTCTTCCAAACTGCTGCTCTTTCTTTCTCTCTTTTTTTTTTTTAACATATTTTGGGATTTTAATGAATGAGGATGATTTGCACGGCGGCATATGGCTACTTTAATTAAGTAAAGGGTATCATTTTAGTAGCATAATAAATAGTGTATAATTTATCCAGCCTCGTGTGTATTTTATAAGTATACCACGTGGTCTATATAAATATTTTTATATTGGGGATATATGGAAAGAATCCCTATTGATCTGAGGCAGGACGGGGCCTGGAAATAATGAGCTGAACATCTTGGCTGTCCCCCCAAGAGACAGTTTTCTGTGCTGGAGTCATCTTGGTATTTTCCAGGAACCCGAAAAAGCAGAGAAACTAAGGAGCGAAGGTAGGGGTGGGGAAGGGCCACCATTCAGTGTTCTAGAACTAAGAGCAACCCTCTGTGTTTGTTCCTGTGGAATTTAGTTCTCCACCGAAAGAGGGGCTGCTCGGAGAGCTGGAAAGAGGCCCCGGGCTCCTGGGCTCTGTTGCTAAGCATTTGCTCAGGGCTGGAGAATTAGAATCCATCTGGGAGAAGGGGCGGACTAAAAATAAGGCAGGGGGAAAGCAAGCTGAGCACATGTGCGCATGGAGACCCAGTGCTACTGAGATGTGGCAACGAAATAGCAAACAGGTCAGAAACAGAACTTGAGACAGCTCTACGGACAGACGGATGGGGTGGCTGGGCCAGGGCCTTTCGGCGAGCTGCCTGCCTCGACGCAGAACGCACGGTGCCCTGGGTCCCCGAGAACACTCAGCACCGTGATGGGGGCCTTCCCGGGGCCAGCGTTCCCCTTCAGCGAGACAAGGGCGAGTGTGCCCAGCGCTTGGGGCCGGGATGGGGAGTCGCCAGGAAAAAGCGGTGCCTTCGAGAGTGGCTTTCCCTGTGGAACTGCACAGACGCTTTCTGCAGACAGACTGACCGGTGGTTTGCCCTCCTCGTGGGAGCGGAGCGGAGAAGAATTCATGGAAAAAGTGGCCCGAAAACCGGGGTCTGTTGGTCGCATCAGACAGAGGAGGAGCAGGAGCGAGGGCGTCAGCAGAGACGGGGAGCATCAAGTGCGTGCACGGCATCGGTCCTAGTTCTCCGTCATCCGTCTGTCCAGGAGGCTTCGAGGAGCTTTGTGTTTGAGGACGACGAAGAAACCGGTCCGTCTGAGCAGAGCACTTGTGGATCAGCCTATCCTGATTCACACGCTTTGGGAAAGCACAGGGAGATGGGATTGAAAAGTCGATTGAGAGGAGACTGTAGAAAGGCTGTAATCCGTAAATTTTAAAATTAAAAATACATTTGCCATCTACCCTGTCGACGGTGTGCAAGGCACCCATTCAGGTTGGGCTGGACCAGGAAGCACCAGACTCCATCCAAAGCCACCTGGGCGGCTCCAGCTGCATGTCCCGCTGGCACATGAGAGGCCACGGGGCCGGCACGCCACTCCTCAGCTGGCTGCTCAAACGGGCTTCTGTCCTTTAGTCCTCTTCCCGTTAACGGCCCCAGTGCGTACCCAGGAACCTGTGCCTTGAACTACGATGCATTCTGGGTGCATCCTGCTCCCTCGCGCCTCATGTTAAACCAGCCGTCACGTCCCATCGGTCTCACCTCCTGACCCTTTTCCCATCTCTCTGCTCCTTTCAGGCTCTCTTCCGTGGGCGCGTGCACTCCCGCCGGTGCGTGAGGATCCACCTGGGAGAGGGGCAGACGGAAAGCAAGGCCGAGGGAAGCTGCTGACCGGTGTCCCTGCTTCCAGACGTGCACCCCTCAATTTCAGACCCCCCACTACCACCGGGTCTCTGGGTAGAACACTACAAGCGCTCATCCATGGCTAATGCAATAGAAATAATTTTTCTTCCGCTTTAGAAAATTTCCTTTTCAGATAACCCCAATCTGTGAAAGAGATAAGAGCCAAGCTACTCCGATGAACCTTGCGCTTGCTCAGTCTTGCTTCTTATCACAAAGCACCACGGACAGGCCTGAGAGCTTCCATAAACACAGTTTAAAAGCTCCCAGGAAATGTCCAAGCCACGCAGCATGGCTTCCATGGCCTTCTATAGCCTGGCCCCGGCCATCCCTCGCCCCACCTCCCGACACTCTCTCCAGCACATTAGAGGCTCCGCTCACATGGGGCTGTGTGAGCTTCTCCCCACGCATCTGACGCTTGGTCCCCCCATCCTCTTGCCCGTGCTTATTGGAAACCCCTCCTACGGCATCTCGCTCTCTCTCGCCATCAGCTGCCTAACCCCATCGATCTCTCCAGACTCCGCTCAGGCATCAGCTCCCACCGGAAGCTTCTGGGAGCCCTGGAACGGGCCAGTTGTCCCGAATCTCTGCTCCTCGAGCCCCCGTGCTCTAACTTGACCTCAGTCCTGTGCTGGATTATGGGCAGAGTCTTCTGCAGGGGCTGTAAGTCCACGAGGATGGGACGGTGAGCCTTTCATCCCCCTCCTTGGCTCCCGGTGCAGGGCCGGGGCCTGACGCGCGGTAGATGCTCAGTAGCCCTTGGCCGCGCTGAGCGGCGGAGCAAGACCAGGGCCTCCGCTACTGTCAGGCGGACGGGCAGACCCTGACGTGCCGCCTGTGCTCTCGGTGACCTCAGACCACGCCCGCGGCCCCACGGCAGCAGGCTCGGAACACTGCACCCTCCCCGGCCTGTGTGGCCCTGACTGGCCGACGGCCACTCCACTGGCTCTCGCCCTGCTCGGCCTAAAGGAAACCGCAGGCCTTGTCACAGATACAGTGACAGCAGTTTCCTCAGGCATGAGGCCGCGAACAGGGCCGCTGAGCGGTGGAAAGAGACTGTTCCAAGACTCTCATCAACATGCAGCTTTTGGAGGAAGAGATGAGCAACGAGGCTTTGGCTTCAAGATCCAGACGCAGAGCTTCACCATCCTGCTCATCTGAAAGGAGTGAGTCCACCAGGCACCGGACGCAGGGGATTTAGAGGACAGAGGTCCCTGACTGTTGTGCACTTTGTGGGGGAAAGTGGCCACCAGGGGCTGCATAATAGCGGTGGGACACGAGGCTGTTATGGGCTGAACCGTTCCTCAGATTCAAGGTGGAAGTTCCGAGGCCCAGTACCTCGGGATACAATTGTATTCGGAGGTGGGGGTCTTTAAAAAGGTGAAGTAAGGAAAAATTTGGGTGGGAACTATCCCATCCCTTATCAAGGAGGCCGTCTGAACAAGGACGTGAGTGAACAGGGGAGGCCACGTGGGGACACGGGGAGAAGGCAGCCGTCCACAGGCCAAGGAGAGGCCTCAGAAGAATCAGCCCTGAGGACACCCTGATCTCAGACTTCTTGCCTCCGGAATGGTTGCCTAAGCCCCCTGGTCTGGGGCACTGTGCTATGCAGCCCTAGCAAACCCACGGCTCTGGTGGTCAAGGTCTCGAGCTTCGTGCAGGTCCTTTTGGGCCAGAGGCCCTGAGTGCCACTGTCCTTGACCTAGGAGGCTGTCAGCTCCCCCAGCTCTCATACGCCCATCCAAGGACCGTTTTTCTTACTTCCCTCTCTCCCCCACCAGAGGCCGAGCTTTCTGAGGGACGGGGCCACGTCCCTCTCACTCCGCGACTGGCACAGAGGCGGTACCCGTGGGCTGATGAATTGGAGCTGCGCTCCGCCCGGGTGCTCGCCCTCGGCATCTCTCTGCAGCCCTTCGGCCAGAGCCTGCGCCTTAAACCGACCAGCTGTGGGGCTCTCAACGGCTTCTCCTCCCCGGCTTCGCCGTCAGAGCTGTGCACAGGCCCGCGGCGAGGCAGCTTTGGAACCCAGTGGCCTAGATGCGGGCAGCAAGATGACTGGTCCCCGTCCTGCCGAGCAATGTGATTGGCTGTCCGTCTGAAAGGGCTCCTGTGATTGGCTCCCCAAGCAGCAAGGGCGGCTCCTGGGGGCCTTCCCTTTAGGTGGCTCCCGGTCCTTTCCGTCCGCGGCGGGCCGTCGGGCTCCCAGCTTGTTCTGTTCTGCTCGGTGTTTGCTGCAGCCTCCAGGTCCAACAGCCCTCCGCCCCGGCAAGCAGCCCCCCAGACCTGCCAGGAAGGGGATTCGTTGCGGGTCAGCAGGGGTCCAACACCATCTCTTTTTGTTGGGCAAACACAATAACTGTTGATAGATCCACTCTCCGGACCTGACACCTTTATTTCAACGCAGAAAATCCAACCGCCTGTGACTGAATTCTAGCGAGTTCGCTGGCTCCCCCCTCTCCTTCGCTTTCCCTCCTGAGGTTCGACCTGTATTTTTCTTTTTTTCCTGCAAGTTGAAAATGTAGGTTACCGGCTGGGCTGCCAAATCGGGAAGAACTGATAGATGGACTGAGCCAAAGCTCCCACCCTTCCCAGCTTAGGAATACTCCTTACAGTTCCAGCAGCCTCATTAATACTTGGAGACTATAGTGACAGTAATAATAATAGTAATAATATTTACATGTTGTAGCTGATGACAGTGCACGCATTATAGTAACTCCTTACGCATTCTTTTCCTTTGTCTTTCTCTCTCCTTTTTTTTTTCGGTCTTTTTAGGGCTGTACCTGCGGCATATGGAGGTTTCCAGACTAGGGACTGAATCAGAGCTGTAGCCGCCGGCCTCCACCACAGCCACAGCAACGTGGGATCCGAGCCGCATCTGCGACCTACACCACAGCTCACGGCAATGCCGGATCCTTAACCCACTGAGCGAGGCCAGGGATTGAATCTGCATCCTCATGGTTGCCAGTCAGGTTCATTAACCACTTTGCCAGGACAGGAACTCCTCCTTATGCAATTTTGACCTTACTTGATCTTACATACATAGCC
Source organism: Catagonus wagneri (assembly GCA_004024745.2). NCBI lineage: Eukaryota > Metazoa > Chordata > Mammalia > Artiodactyla > Tayassuidae > Catagonus > Catagonus wagneri. Next base: position 422,157 of record PVHT021183653.1, on the reverse strand, counting down.
ATTATTCCATTTGCCCTCAAAACCCTGATGCGATTTATTGTTTCTTCTCCTTCCTTCCTTCCTTCCTTCCTTCCTTCCTTCCTTCCTTCCCTCCCTCTCTCTTTCTCTTTCTTTTTCTTCATGCTTTACCTTTAAAAAAAAAAAGTCTTGGTTGGGAGGTTAAGTGACCTGGCCAGGATCACAGCTGAGGGTGGGGCTGGGATGCGTGGGGTTCGCAGACCTGTTGCGGAAGGAAGGAGAGGGTGCACCGCGCAGGCACCGCGTCTGAAGGAGAGGGAGGTCATCATATCAGGTTTAATTCTGTGGCCTGGAAAATCAACATCCAGCCTCTTTTTCTGGCCCGGTTTCCAAGCAGCATCAGCTCTGCTTACGCCCAGGGTGGGCTTGTCTCTGGTCCGCAAGTCGCCCCCACCCTGGACAGGCCTTGGGTGGGTGAGGGCCTTGGTCTGCGCCCAGTGACGGCAATGGCCTACAGCGAAGCGCGTCCTCTTCCTCTGGCCCCCGGCTGACAGCATGGGCTCACCGTTTCCTCACAAGGCCTTGCCTCTGCTCTGTGACCCCCCGCCCCAGACCTCTGCCTGAGTACGGGGGTCTCTGGGGAGGAGTTCTTAAATCGTTTATTTTTAATCGGACTGAAACAGCTGAGCTGGCGTAACTGTGCCTCGGGCCCAGACACTTTTCTAGTCCTTTCTGGACCTTCTCCCTTGCAAGATATCTTTTCTGTTTCTTTGTTTTAATTCTGTAAAAGTAAAGTAGCTCCGACTAAAATATAATAATATTTGAAAAACTATAGAAAATGGGAGCTAGGGTAAGTGGATATATATGAAGGGAGATGGTGGTGCCTAAGCTTTCATTCCAGGGCGCTGTGTAGAACTGCGAGCTCGCTTCCCTCAGGTCTGACGTGCTGGGCTGGTCGAGAAGGAAAGCCCCGTCTTCGTGGACGCTCAGGAGCCACAGGCTTAAGGGCAGCCACGCGCGAGACACCCTTATAAAGTGCTCCGCCAAGGCCCGCTGCTCGCTGGGCGCTCTCTGAGAGATGTTAAGATTATTAGTAAAAATGAGACAAGCAAAGAAAAAGACTTGATTTGTCTCCTCTTCTCCAAACCCCAGGGTGGACTCTTGTTCAGGGTTCATGTTGCCCGCCTCGGGGCATCAGGCCTCTGCAGCGCCCGTCTAGGCGGAGGCGGGACCCCCTGGGCTCGGCGCAGGGCAGGGCTGGCCCCCGAACCTTCCAGGGCATGACGGTTTGCGTGACACCCTGGGACCTGCTCTTTCGCTTCCGGGTTGAGGTTTCCCTGCCAGCCTGAACCTGAGAGTTCGCTAGTCGCGGGTCAGATGGCTGGTGAGCGTGTGTGCTGGTTTCCTGGCGTTTCTGTGACACAGCGCCACAAGCCGGGTGACTTCGATCAACAGGCGTGTGTTCTCTCACAGTTGGGAGACCAGAGGTCCGAATTCAGTTGTCGGAGGGACCACGTCCCCTCAAGGGTCTCTGGGGGCGGCTCCTTCCTTGCTTCTCCAGCTGCTGTTAGCCCCAGGCGTCCCTCCGCTCGTGGCAGCATGGCCCCAGCTCTGCCTCCACGCGTTCGCGTCCTCCGTGGCCGCGCTCCTCGCGACAGCGGTCCCCTGGGCTTAAGGGCACACCTTACTCCAGCAGGGCCTCCTCGGAAGGAATTACGTCTGCAGTGGCTTTATTCCAAATAAGGTCACACTCTGAGATCCTGGGAGTTAGGGTTCCAGCCCATCTTGAGGGACACGACTGAGCTGCTGCTCAGGGCTCTGCCGTCATCTGCCCTTGATGCCAGCGGGCTCTGGGCGCGACTCAAGCTTCGTTTGCAGATATGCTGCGCCAGGAAGAATGGGAGGGGGTACTGGCTGGCTTTGCTGGCTCTAATTCGGCGCAGCGCACGTACCCCCACCCCACCGAAAAGCACGCGTCCTCGGCTCGGGGAGCAGAATCCAGGGACGGGTGGAGAGTTTGACCCGGGCCACTCCTCCGGGCCAGCCAGAGCCCTGCCTGCCCCCAGAGCCTCGCCCGCTGAAGTGGCCGTGACCTGGCTGCCGGCCTTTCCCTCCTCTGCACCCCCACACCCACTCCCCGGCAGAGAAGGTTGTCCTGGCACGGACGTGCTGCACGGTCCCATTGTCTGCAGGACAGAGGGGCTGGCTCAGGCTGAGTGACAGTCACAGCTGAGCAGAAGAGGCCAGACTGGGAGAGAGAGGGAGAGAGAGAGAATGAGAAAGAAGAGAGTACGAGCCCGAGCTCAGCGACAGGGTGGGGACAGAGGGCGCCGCTGCCCCTGACGCCCGCAGCAGCTGTCCTGCCCCCCGGGGAGGGAGCCTGGCTCCAGAACCTCCTCCCCGTCTACAGGGACGTGTCTGCCTGGCTCCCCAGCTACTCAGAGTAATTGTGCAGCCCTGAAGGACGGACAGATAGGCTGTAAGTGCCTCCTCCACTCAGGGCTGTTTAGTACACTCTGAGCTCGCCTCAGACGGAGACAGTCGTTGGCTTTATTTTTTTTTCCAGTATGATCTAAATGTTCCTTAATTAACCTATTAGTTTTAATTATACACTCGTAGCCATCTATTTGCTCATCTGAAAAAAAACGAACACCCTGGATTCAAAGAAAAGGTTCCCTGTGCAGCCCCCACCCTCTTTTTTTTTCCTTTTCTCCTGTGAAGTGTTGAAATCACTTGTCAACACAAAGGGAATAATAATAATAAAAAGAGTGACATCCGATCAGAGAGCAGGGAGTGGGGGAGAGAAACAAAGCCCCGGGGGGGGGGGGGGCGATCCGCCTGAGTGAAGCTTCCTCCGTGTTCAGCGGGGAGGGGAGGCGGCGGCCCTCGCTCAGCGCGTGTGAGCCGGGCCTGCTGGGCCGGGTGCCGTGGGTGCCGCTCCACGCCCGAGCCTCACCCTGTCTCTCCGCTCTGGCCGCACAGCGGGGCCTGGGACCGCGCGGGGACGCTGCTGTCGGTGTCCCTCTGCCCTGACGTCCTTGGCAGCTGGAGCTCACGCCTGAAACATGCTCTCCCAGGGCAGCCGAAAGGGGGAAACCCCACACACACACACACACACGCGTGCACTTGTACTTGTTTTGTGGGGAAACAAGGCATCAGCATCAGCGGTAACCACTGCAAATATTATCAGCACGTCGGTGGTGAGAATTCACTCGTGGATGTGACAGAAAAATCAGCTAAGCCACTGTTACGTCTGGTTCCTTCTTTCTAGCCTGCAGTCCCCCGTTCCCACTCCCTGCTGCAGGAATGCCTGTCAGAACAAAAGGGAGAGAGGGTTACTACCAGCAGCTTCTTGGATTTATTTCTGTATATAAATACACACATGAATACGAACACTAAGTTTAGCTGCTTCTAGATTGTTAGCTGCTTCCAGGCGAGACGCTGTGCTAGCACTTGGCGTGTCTTGTCTCACGTATCCCTCACGGCAGCCCTCAGGAGGCAGAGACTTATCGCCCATTTTACAGACAGGCAGACTGAGGCTTAAAGAGGCCATGGGAATTGCCTGAGGCCTCAAAAACAATCAGCTGCAGAGTCAGAATTCAGGCTCCGTTGGACTCCACAGCCCCCGCCTGCAACGACTTCGCGATTGTGCGTCCCCAGCTAAACGTATAAGGTGAGCGGTCTGTAAGTGTGGGTTCTTCCTTTTGTTAACGGGTTACTGGGGACGCCCTCCCAGAGGAGGCTGAGGCCCAGGAAAGGGACGGAGATGAGAGCCGGAGTCCCAGGCCCCAGCCTCCCTCTCGCTCTGGCCTGTGACCCTGGCCGAGTCACCCTCTGACCTGCCCAGGTTGTCCCCCGGGAGCCCCGACACTCCTCCATGGCTTCAGGTGCCTGGCTTTATTTGAGAGGGAGAGCTGCGGCTGGAGACGAGAGCCCCCGTCTGCGGGAGGAAACGTGAGAGCTGCTTTGTGAGTCTCGGGTCCTCCAGGGAGCGCAGGGACCCTGCAGGCATGTGGGATGCGGGCCGGCGGCCAAGGATGATGGGCCCGGTTCAGGAGGCAACCGAGCAGGTGCAGAAGCCTGGCCGAGGGGAGCGGCATGGTGGCCCCGGGCTGTCACCGTGGGGACCTCTAAGGAGCAGTTCAGTCTCAGCGCAGGATCCCAGGACGGTTCCCAGGCACGAGGCTGGGGCTGCAGGGGTGTTGACAGAGCAGGGCGAGGGACGAGAGGGCTGCTGAGAGAGGAAGCCAGGAAGCCTTGGGGAGGCCGCGATGCTGGGCTTTCTGACCAGGACTCCAAAAAGAGCGCGGTTCCCTGGAAACTGAATGCAGATTTTGTACCTTCTCAGGCTGGGGTCCACCCTCCCATGGCCCTGATTTGAGTCTCACTAAACGAGGAAGGGCCACCGTCCCAAACCGTCTCCTGCAAAGGACAAGTGTTTGTCGGATGTGGTTGGCCGCTCTCCCGAAGCCTCTGGAAGCCAGAACTACCCCTCCCCATGTCCGTCCCTGGCTCTGTTGAGGTACGAGGCTCCTCGGCAGTGCTGTGTCCAGATGTGGCCACACCTGGAGAAGTCCAGGAGCCCATCCTGACCCAGCCCCTCTGTTTCTCACAGACTGACCTTTGTCCTGAAGCTCGTGCTCAGGGGACGTGTCATGCCTGTGGGTAAACGGTACGCTGCGTTACAGCCACACGGGACCTCGGAGGAGACTTTTTTCTTTGCTTTTCAGGGATGCACGTGCAGCCTATGGAAGTCCCAGGCTAGGGGTTGAATCGGAGCTGCAGCTGCAGGTCTACACCTCAGCCACAGTGACTCGGGATCCGAGCCGTGTCTGTGACCCTGCACTGCAGCTCATGGCAATGCCAGATCCTTACGCCACCGAGCGAGGCCAGGGATCAAACCTGCATCCTCATGGATACTGTGTTAGACTCTTAACCCGCTGAGCCACAACGGGAACTCCAAGACGGTTTTAAAATATAATTAGATGGGTAATTAGCTGCTTGCTCCTTTTTTCTGTCTCTGTTCACTGAAGATGTATAAAGCGCAGTGAATCGCACTTTGCCGTGGACCTAACCATCTGCCATTTCAAGCCTGGGTGTCTTCCCCGCCCCCTTCCCCGCCCGTGGATCCAGAGGGTGGTCCGCCTTCTGGGCTTTGCTGGGCGGCTTCCCCAAGAAGCCGAGCGCCTTCCTCTTGAGCTGAGCGCCGTCCACGATGCTGCCGCTGTTCACCCCACTGCGTACAACAGACGCGCAGGTCCAGGGCTGAATTCCGGTACGGCGACGGCTCATTTGTCCCGGCAGTGTTAGAATTTACGCAAACTAGCCAGATGGCTGAGACCTATCCTTTCAGGAGCCAACATCGTTTCTTAAAAAAATTCATCATTTTTAGGAGAACTTTTTTCAAAAACGCATTACACACTTTCCTTCCTCCTTAACCAAAGGCTACCGATCATAATCTCATGGAGCAGTAATGCATGTCTGCACTGCTGCCTCGTTCCTGGGACTCCTCTTTCAGTGCCAGGAGACAGACTTGCCCTGCTCTCTCTGTTAGGGAATCCGTCTCTAACAGCCTCACTCCCTTTCTTCTGCGGGGCTGTTTCCAGGCCAGGTGCCGCTGGCTTTGGGGTGCTCTCGACCCACTTCCTCGGCCGGCTACACCTTGGAGAAGCTTCCTGGAGGTGCCTCCGCTTCGTGCCGCAGCGTCGGGTGCTGGGCTCTGCAGAGGCGGGGCTCCTGGGGCTGGTCAAGGGCTTTGGGGCTTATTAAGTGGGGTGCTTCCACCTTGGCAGACCGATGTCGCAGACACCGCGGAAACGTTGTCTGCTGAGAGGCAGTCCCCACACTTCAAACCCTCGGTCACGTCAGCAGTGTTTGGGTGACAGGATGTCACGAAGGAGAAGACAAGGAAGGAAAGTGCAGTTAACAGACCTCTGGTCCACGACAAGCGCTCTGCCAGGACGGCCACTCCTTGGTCACCTACTCTTTACTGCCTTCCAGAGAGGTAGGTCTCATCCGTCCCTGTTTCCTGAGGAGGAAGAATTCGTAAGTTACAGAATCAAGACGCCAGCTTGGGCTTGGCTCCCTTTGAAACCTCTTGTCTTTAATACATTTTATCCTTAAAAAAAAAGAAAGAGAATACTTTCTTTTTAATTATTTCCTTCTATGTTTAATTCTTTTAAATTTCTTTTTAATTTTTTTTTTTTTTTTGGCCATGCCAATGGCACGTTGAAGCTCCCTGCCCAGGGATTGAACCTGAACCACAGCAGTGACAATGCTGAATCTTTAACCTCTAGGCCACCAAGGAACTCCTGAATCTTTTAAATTTAATAGATGCAAACTGTTGCCTTTGGAATGGATAAGCAAGCAGATCCTGCTGTATAGCCCCGGGAACTATATCTAGTCACTTATGATGGAGCATGATAATGTGAGAAAAAAGAATGTGTACATGTGTGTGTGACTGAGCGGCCTGGCTGTACAGCAGAAAACTGACAGAACGTTGTAAACCAGCTATAATGGAAAAAAATAAAAATCATTTTTAAAAAGATTATAATTAACGACATCTTGTGTGAGACCCCAGCATAAGATATAACTGCGGACATGCCTATTAAAGGCTGCTTTTCTAGATCTTAAGACTCTGTCGGAACCCCAGGGCCCCGTGGAACCCAGACTGAAAACCACGATAACCAGGCCTGGGGACAGGCCAAGACAATGCCTCAGGGTTGCGCGTTCTCAGATGGAGGCGGAACGGTGCTTTCTCTCATCATAGCCAAGAAAGCGAAGGGACAGCCAGACTTCCCAGAGAGCTCTATGCATGGGTCTCCACCTCAGGCCGAGTCCTCTGCCCTCTCTGGGCTCTTGCCTCACTCGGCCTAAGAGAGTTCTCTGGCCCCCGAGCAGACGTGGTGGTGGTGCAGCTGCGAGCTGCACAGACCACTCCCCCGGCTATTCGCATCTGGTGGACTAGCCTTTAGGCCCCTCGGGACCTAAGCTTTCTCTTAAATTCTTCTCGTGACTGACTGCCCTCCGTCCCTTCTTCTCAGTGTACATTGCAGTTGGTTCATCAGGGAGCCAAAGTTATTTCATTAGACTGCCTGGTGTCCAGGATGTAGATGACACGGACAAGGACCCCATATCAAGACGGAAAGACCAAAGGGCACGGCAGCCTGCGGGGTCGTGACCTCAACAAGCAGGCTTGGCACAGAGTCGGCTGTGGCCTCGGTAGGGATTCATAAGAAGAGGCGGTTAGTAAGACGTCAGCTTGAGAGTCTGGGCTCCGGAGTCAAACAAAACAGGATTCTAATTCTGCTTCTGCTGTGTCCAGGCACGTGACCTAAGCCAGCCAGGATGTTCTGAGCTGTAAAATGGGGATAAAATTGTTTCCCCCACTGGGTGCTATGCAAGTTCAGTGGAGCGACGCGTGTAAGGTGCCTGGCGCCCAGTGAGAGCCCAGCGACTGTTAGTTGCTGTTGTACTATTATCATTCATCGTTAAACGATCAGGCAGGAAATCTAAGGAAGGGAAGGAAGTAAAAACAGTGTAAAGAGCAGAGAGCTGCTTAGGGCCTGGTCACAATGTCCTGATTAGTTTAGGGCGATCAGTAGGACGGCCTGAGCCTTATTAGGAGAAGCCAGGCCTGAGTCTTCGCCGCCAGCCGCCAAACAGAGGTCCCGAGCAGCTGGGCATCTGAATTTGGAGCACAGAGGAGCCAGTGGTCCAGGAGCCCCCAGCACGCAGATGGTATCCAGCCGTGGGGCCAGTTAAGTCATTTTCTGAGACCTTGGGATGGACGAGAAGGGGTCTGGCAAGGAGGGGGAGCCAGCAAAGGAGACAGACGGAGGAGCGAAAGGTGGAAGGAAAGCCAGGGGTCTGTGCGCCAAGAGGAGAAATGACTGGAGGAAGGCGAGGGGGCCTGGGAGGGGACACGGCACTTGGCGGCCTGAGAGGCCTGTTACGTGTTACGGGGAGAGAGGGGTGCTCATCTGGCAGCTGGGGGAAAGGGGGGTGAGAGAGTGGCCATCGACAGAAAAGCAGCTCCTCTGGGACGGGATATCTTGCTTCCATGCTCTCCCCGAGGCCTGGCGTGGTGAGTGCTGCTGCTAAACGCGGCGAGAAGGCGGCGGGCCCACCGCCGCCCTCAGACCCAGCCAGGGTGCGGAGCTGGTCGCTGATGCGCCTCTTCCTGGAAATCGCACCGCAGCTGGAAGGGGGCGGTGACGCAAGAGCCCCGCACGCAGGCTGCAGAAAGGGCCCTCCGTCCAGTCGCCCGCGGCTCTGGTGTAAGGCAGTGGGACGGAAGGGACCAGCCTCGCTGGAGCAGAATACGCCTTCCCACCCACCGCGCCGCCTGGTCCTCGGCGCCACGTCGGATGGGGGTGTCCCGGCCCCCGAGACAGCCCCTGCCCTGGAGAGCTCGAGGCCACGCCCCGTCTGGCCTCACCGCCAGGCCCCTGGGACAGGTGGCTTGGGATGAATCAGACAGCTCATTAGCACTCTCTCCTCGCCTAAAAGGAGCCAGAGACACAGAAATTGCTCCCAAGGGGAGGCGAGGGGGCAGAGAAACGCGAGGTGGGGAAACCAGCAGGGGTTGCATCAGAAAAACAGCATCATCCAAACAGCCGCGCAGCCCGGATCAGGGTGCTTCCTCCAGGAGCAGAGGCAGAGGCAGCTGGGGCCCAGGGGACCCCCCAGGTAAAGCGCTGTGTAGGTGCCTCCTTATCTGCAGGTGGGATGTCGCCTCCCAGCCGATGGAGGCCGGGGCTGCTCTCACGCAGCTCTTTAGCGCCTGACACCTCTGCTCTTCCGTCATAACCGCCCAGAAGATTTACTCCAGAGCTTAGGCAGCCAGTTCTGTCCTCCTAAACTGGGCTTCAGGGGGCGGCCAGCCCTGCCCTCACCTGGGGGATGAAGGGGTCAGCGGGCCTCACCAGCACAAGGTTTCAGGGAAGAGGGCCGCAGGGAAAGTTCTGGAGAGTGAGAGTCTACTGGCAGGTACGTGACCCTGGATCGGTCACTTTACTTAGAGCCTCAGAAACCGGAAACTTTGGGCTACGTACTATCTGCAACAGTCAGGAACCCTGTGAGTTCAGCATTCTTCCAGCCAAACTGCTTCTGGATTATTTATGGAGGCGTGCTTCTCATTTTCACGTTCTTTCCATCCTAACCTTTGAGAGCCCAGCGTGCCGGTTGATCTCAGTTCTGTGTTTGCGGAGATAGTGAGAAAGAAACTGGAGGTGGGCAAAGGAGCAAAATAATCATTCACTTGAGAGATGGGGAGGAAGTCTTAAGTCTGTAATTAAAGAGAAGTGACCACAGCGAGCCCATCCAGTCCCCAGATCTTGGTTTTTAATGCCATTCTCCAGGAAAAGGCACCAAGGTTCCTCGAAGAAATGGCTGGTTCTAGGACCAGGGCAGGAAGTACACAGCCTGAGCCCGGAGCGTCTTGTAGTGGCAGAAAGTAAGGAAGAGCTACACACACACACACGCACACACACACACATTCTGAGGGAGTTTCGTCAAGGGAACACAGGAGCCGAATGAAAGAGCTCCCAATGGCCAAAGCTGGAAGAAGTTAAGCAAGAAAATAAATAAAGAGGCACTGGATCATAACCCAGGACATAGAATAAATATTCATGAATCTATACTGATATAAATGTGATGGAATAAATAAATAAAAGAAACACATTTCCTGTGCACAGGAGTTACAAGTCACTTTGGTAGACCCTCTGCTTTCAAGGATGTGGAGCATAACTTCCCACTCTTTCATCGTCGGGTGCATTTAGTGACTTTCTTCCCAAAAGGACAGCATGGAAGGGAGGGCTGGGACCCTAAATCATGTGACCTCAGCCAGGCGCCCAAGGTCACCATCGGCAGTGATACGTCACACTGATGGTGTGTGTCCTTGACACGATGCGACGGAGACGACATTTCACCTCTGTGGTCTTCCTTTCAAAAACTCATAATCCTAGCCTAAGCATGAGGAAAACATCAGACAAATCCCATCTGAGAGACATTTTATGAAATATCTGGCCAGTACTCCTCAAAACTGTCAAGGTCATCAAAAATAAAGTCTGAGAAACTATCACAGCCAAGAGGAGCCCGAGGTGACATGACAACTAAATGTCATGTGATGTCCTGAATGGGATCCTGGAACAGAAAAAGGACACCAGGTAAAAACCAAGGACACCTGAATAATCTGTGGACTTAGTTATTAACAACTTGTCAATGCTGGTTGATTAATTTTAACAAATGTACGATGCTAAAGTAAAATGCCAATAGTAGAGGAAACGAGGTGCTAGGTAGACAAGAAACTGAATTTATCTTCACAAGTTTTCTGTGAATCTAAATCTATTCTAGAAATATAATTTATTTAAAAAAATACCCTGCCCAAATCATGTGTCTCTAATTAAGTCATTTAACTGGTTCAAATAGTTGCTTTGTAATTTTAAAACTGTATTTGGGTAAAGGATTGTGGTTGACACTGATAATTGCCTACTTAATTTCTGTTTCCTTCTTCTGGTTGACAGAACACCAGTTTTTGTTCAGGGGAGCAATATGTCTATTTTCTGGGAGTTCCCTTGGGGTGCAGTGGGTTAAAAAATAGTCACTGAAGCAGCTGAGGTTGCAGCTGTGATGAGGGTTCGATCCCTGGCCTGGGAACTCCCACATGCCATAGGCATGGCCAAAAAAAAGGAAAAAAATTCCCTCATTCTCTTGTAGGCATGTGGTGGCCACGATCACAGTTCTGGTCAGTGACAGGTGGCGGGATCTCTGCGCATGCCCAGAAAAGCTGTAGCTGTTCTGTCCTCGCAGGCAGCGCAGGTGAGGAGCGAAGCGCCGCTACCTGTCCTGTGTGCGCCCTGAGCACCCCCTTGTCCATAACCCCCAGGCACAGCGGCCTCTTTTCTGTTCTCAGTCTCAGAAAGCGGACCCTCCCAACCCTCGCCCCCGCTGTGCGACTCTCTCCCCAGACCCACTCTTTCTGTTCTGCAGGTCTTGGTACCAATATCGTCATCCAGAGAGTTCCCTGACCCCCCACCCCACAAACTAACCCTGCTCTCCATGCACCCTGCACCCCCTAACTCACTCTAATTATAGTGCCCTAATTTTTAACTTGACATTAATTTACTTCTTACATTGACTATCTCAGCCAGAGAATAGGCATGAATAGAGTGGGGACACTGCTGTCTAATTTGTGACATTTCGGCAGTGCCCAGAACATTGCTTGGCTCATTGCAGGTGTTCAGTAAGCACTGTGGAATGAAGAAGGGCTGCAGAGAAGGGGGCGTCCGATATCACCCCTCCCACCTGCTCCTCACCTGCGCCTGTCTTCATGCGCTCTTTTCAAAAGAGGCTACAGTTAGGTTTATACTCTTCTGTGGATGAGGATGCATGAATTGTCACCTCCTGCCCCACTCCTCCTAAGCGGCGCTCCTCCCTGCTGCCTGGTGAATAGGCAGGAAGTGCAGGCGACTTCTGGGCACCTTGATGCCCCCTAAGATAAAGGTGTTTCCGGGGGGCTCCTGAGCAGACAGGACGGCGTGGCCTGGCAGGAAGTAAGTGCGTCACAGAATGAGAGCGAGGAAGTCTGTCCATGCATCTCAGTGTGAACCCGATGGTGTGTCGTCATGTGCAGATCAGGCACAGATTCCCGGCAGTCCACGGTCGGGTCCGTCCAGGCCGCAGAGCCTCTGTCTCCAGCTGACAAGGGCCCCTCCTCACTCTCGGGCTCAGCAGAGACTGAGCGCCAGTGTGGCAGGTGCATGCCGGGAGTCTGATCAGCATTCAGCTTAGGCAGCATCGAGGCCTCATTAGTTTTAATGAATTAGCACTTTGGAAAAGGCGGGGATGATGTTCCAGCTTGTGAGCGCCGATCAGCTGCCTTCATTTCGGTCCCAGTTGAAGAGCCATCTTCCTCCTTCATTTTCCTTTCTCTTCCCAGGCGTGAAAGCCTGAAACTTCTCTCAATGCTGGAATCAAAAACCTCTGCTTTGTCTAGTCTCACCCCTTCTCCAAGCTGTTTGTAGACCAAAATCACAGCAATTTTTGTATCAAAGATGGAATCACCCCATATGAAGACTCTGATGCCTGGTGCGGAACCAGAGATGTCAGTGATCCCGGCAGTCGCATCTGTCCTCCTGCTGCCCCTTATCCTGCCCTTAGAGTCCGAGCAGCTGCTTCTTGGTTAGGAGTGGCTGGGTCACCACCCTCACCAGTGATGCAGACATAAAATTCCTTTGGGATAGAACTGGATGAGGGGGAGGAAATCAAGAAGTGGCGAAAGAACAGGACTGTTTTTTTTTCTTTTTAAATCTGTACACTCACGTTCCTTTCAAAATCGGTGGTTCCACTGCAGGTGGGAAGTTGTTATCACATTGTGAAAGCAACTTGCCAAAGAAACAAAAGGAGAGTGACAGAAGCGGAGTTGGTCAAAGAGAAGGCAGAGACAGACCCACAGCAGAGAAGAACAAAGGGGCCAAAAATACTCAAGGACAGGCAGCCAGTGGCTGCGAGAGGCATTCATCAAGACAGCTTCGTGTTTCCACCGGGAAGATGTCCTGAGGATTCACTGATTTTTGCCTGAGGGGACCGTTCTTCCCTTTTTCCTGGAGAACGGTTGCAATTTTTTGATGGAAACAGAACCTGGGTGGAATCCAATTGCCGAAACTGAATGAAAATGTGATCTGATGGCTGTGAATAATCAGAGCCGCAAAATGAGGAGGGTTAGACCCAGATCACTGACAGAGAAGCAGATTATTCTCATTCTTTGGATTCCCTGTAGGTTGACTGCCTGGTCACATCGCCTGGTTTAAAGCCTAGTTCTGCAGCTTATTAGCTGGGTGAACTTGGACAAGCTATTTAACTTTTCTGTAACTGATTTCCTCCTCTGTTAAACAGGGATAATAGTAGCAACAGCCTTGCATGCTCTTGTGAAGACTGAGATATTGCATGTCAAGCATTTAGATCAGCGCCTGGTATACTCAGCTTTCTTCTTATCGTCAGTGTCATTATTGCCGTTATTATTGATGTCCTTATCCTGGTCTGGGGTTCCATATGAAGCAAGGCTGTGAGCCTTCGTCGCTTCTATGACTGTGCAGGATGCGCTGTTGCAAGTGACCACATTCCCCCAGTCACTCCAGTGAGGGGTTGGGAGTCTGTTCTTTATAGCTGGGAGTGGACCTCTTCATATTTCTCTTCTAGGATATTATTATGTTTTGGTGAATTGGGATTGTGACAAAAGGAATTTGGATAAGAAGCAAATTGGGAAGTAAACTGGAATCCAGGCAGTCTGAATGTTTAAATTAAACTTAATTCAAAAAGATTCAAAAAGGAAGAGATGAACAACCATTGAGAACCCATTATGAGCCAGGCACTAGGCTAGTCTGTTTTACAAATGGCTTTGGATTTAGTGCTCGCAGTAAGGTTTTCAGGTAGTTCTCACTGCTATCTTATAGATGAATGGCCTTTTGCCCACGATCACAAAGCATGGTGAAATATATGCAGTATATGAGTGCAGCTAATATTTAGGTTAGCCAGTCAGGTAGTATATAATGAGTAAGGTAATGCTGTAGATATAGAATCCAAGAGGTGAGTGTGGCAGAAGCTTTTGGACTTCTTTAAGGATGCCTTTGCAAGTTCAGGTTTCAGTGCTCTTTTTTTGCCCTATATGCAGAAATAATAAATAATAAATAAAAGCAGGGAAGTCAATGAGAAACCAGTTGGCTCAAAAATAAGATAAACACCTCTGTTAATTAGACCCAGAAGAAAACACAAGCAGGACAGAAAAACAAACAAACAAATGAAAAACAGATGTCAGGAAACAGATGAAATGGGGAATGGCATCAGATTCATTGTTGAAGTAGAGAATTGATTTGGGGTGACTATCCCCATTCAGGCAAGCAAGGAGGCTGAAAAAGCAATCATTGGTGAAGCTGCCTGGGGGCTGAGTGCAGTGAGTGCAAAAAACCACCAGGAAGACTTAGAACAAATTTCTGAGCCCCATCCTCAGAGTACTGATTCAGTAGGTCTGGGGTAAGGATTTGCAGTTCTCACTAGTTTTGAGGGGTGCTGGTATTACTGCTCCAGGAACACACTTTAAGAACCACATTTGATAGGAAGCTGTGGCTTCAGGGAGTTGGAAGAAAATGAACATAGCTTTGTGAGTAGGTACTATATCAAGTCACCACTGAATTCATGTCTGCATCTGTGATAGACTTAGCATCATTCCAGATCCAGCAATACTATTATTAAACCCTGGTTCTGGACTGGAGCCCCAGGGAATCCACTGGAGACAAACACTAAATTATCAGCTAGGGGAGTAGAAAGAAAAATGCACCCCCCCAAATTCCCATTCAAAATGATCCCTATGAACCAAATATTAAAACACATGAAGCAACCTATGGCAAGAAAAAAAAAAAAAAAACAATGAAATAAATTACCAGAATATGAATTAACTATGTGGATATAACAAGGTTTTAAAGTGAAGTATATTTAAAATCATAACAGGTAGAAAGAAGCAACATCCATTAAAAATAAATTAAAAATATGAAACAAAACAGAAGGCTGGTAAGCAAAACTAGTTAAAAATCTTATAAATGAATGGAGTTAATCACAGAGAAGCAATATTTGAAGGAAAAATAGCTGAGCTTTTTTTTCCCCAGATTTGTAGAAAGTATAAATCCTCCAGTTTACTGTGCATCTGGTTTACTGAGCAGAATAAAGATAAATACACACTTAGATATATAGTTAAACTCCATTACATGAAGATCAACATTAAAGCTATCAGAGAGACAACATCCCGTTCTGCAAAGAACAACAATTAACCTCAAAACAGTTATCCAATTAGTAACAGGACAGCAAGGAAAACAATAGAACGATGTCCAAGTGCTAAGAAAAATTAACCGTTGATTTAAAATTTTATAGCTAGCTAAACTATCACTCTCTAGGCAAAAACAAAGAGAATGTACCAACCATGGACAGGAATTATTAAAGGTCTAGAATACTAGAAAAGGTGAGAACAGAAATGAATAAAATAGGAATACATTTAAGTAACTATTAACTGTTTTAAAACAAAACACATTGTTTTATACTGAAAAGGGGCAAAATTAAAATTCCAGGTCAAAGATCTCAAACATGTTCTGTAAAGGGCTGGATAGTAAATATGTTAGGCTTTGCAGGCCCCACAATTTCTGTCATAACTACTCAACTCTGCTGTTGCAGAGTTAAAGAATCCATAGATAACACACAAGTGAATGAATGTGGCTGTATTTTAAAAAAAATCATTTACAAAAAAAGGTGGTTAGCCAGATCTGGCCTGGAAGTTATACTTTGCCCTTCTCTTCTCCAGATGTCAATAACCAGATGCAGAGAAGAGTTATGTTTAGTGGGTAGGAAGATATTTTACTGTCCTTGGTAGGTTTAGTTTAGGAAGAGAATAGAAATATTAAATAACTTACACATGTTTGAATATCATGTCTAATTAGGTACATGTGTTAAAAAATAAGATTAACCATTAAAAATTTTAAGTATAAGGCTTCCAAGTTACCAGAAGGGAAAAAGGAGTATAAATAAAGTAGATGCTGGTGAAAGTAAAAAAAATATGAGGTCATATAAATGGTTACTCTCTGTGCCCCACCTGCCCCAGGTGAGATGAGTAAAACTTATGAGAAAGAAGGTCAACCATTTAGCACCAACATTCACTTGCTGGTTAGACTGAAAGGTGTAGGCCATAGTTGGTGAATAGCTCTCCTGCATTTTTTTCTTTTTCTTTTTTTTTTCTTTTTTGAATGAGAGGAAGTAGCTGAGACAGTCACTCAGTAGGTCCTAGGTGCCCATATAACAAAATACTAGGAGTTGTGTCGAGCACTAAGGATACAGAACTAAAAATCGTAGTCCCTTCCTTCAAGAAATTCATAGTGTAGAGGTCAGTGTTTAAGAGAGTTTATTGCTGCTAATACCCAGGTTATAACTTACCAAACTAGAAAGTTTCCTACTGATATGAGGGCTCTTTCTCTGAGAATGAAATTCAATAGCTGCTGGACCGCCCCCAACACACAGTGAATCCCCCCACACCCTGTGTCCAACATTGTTTCCAGAAGGAACCTGTTCTTATTTTCCTTTTTCTTTGTTTTTCTTCCTGTCTCCAGTAGTACTGACCATGGCTTGGCTGTGTAAGCAGAGCCAGAGAAAGGCTAACGATGTGGATGTGTAGGGTGGGGACCAGAAGAGAAAGGAAAGTACTGACTATGCCACAGCCGTGCGTCTCACAGAGTCCCTGGGGTCTTGAACGTGCATCTCTGCCTCTACTCGCCCTAGATTTTTGAGACGTTGCCTCCTGAGGAAACCTTCCGTAAGCCTCCAGCCCTCAAACTAGGTTACCGTCCAGCCTGCCTGTACTGTGCTTGCCTGTGTTCTGGTCTGTCCGTGTCCCGGGGCCGACTGTGGACTCCTCGTGCCTTGTCTAGCCATTCCCTTCCTGACTGCAGAACCACGTGTGCTTCCCGGAAGGCTCCAAGGAGCTTTGAACACTAAAAATTCTCTGTCTCATAGGAACCCCCTCCCCTGCCTACCCTATAGACATTGACCTGGACAAGTCCTAATCCGCTTCTAGGACTCAGCCTGGGAGTTCCCATTGCGCTCAGCAGTAACAAATCTGACTGGCACACACGAGGACTTAGATTTGAACCCTGGTCTCGCTTAGTGGGCTAAGGATATGGCATTGCCATGAGCTGTGTGGTGTAGCTCACAAATGCAGCTTGGATCTGGTGTTGCTGTGGCTGTGCATAGGGTAGCAGCTGCAGCTCCGATTTAACCCCTAACCTGGGAACTTACATATGCTGTGGGTTTGGGCTTTAAAAAAAAAAGAGAGAGACACACACAAAAAATGGGACTAAACCTAGACACCACCTCCTACAGGAAGTCCCCCCACCCCAATTCACCACCTGCTGATGGAACAAACTAAGGCAGGGTTCAACTGGAACCTCCCTAGTTTGGTACCTAATATGTTTTGTTTGAAATGGTCTATTTCCTTTCTGTCCCTCATGCCAAGCTCCCCAAAGGCAGGGCTTTCTGCTTCACTGTTGCATTCCCAGGACCTGGAATAACTGGTGCTCAAAACATGTTGAACGGATGACACAGGGAAGCATTAAGTCATAATCTTTCAGGGGGACTGTAAGAAAATCTTTTCTCCATATAAAAGTTTAAATTGACCTAGAGATTTAGAAAACATCACACACATGTTAGAGCAGGTCAGCCAACAGAGTGGGTGTGAACTAGAGCAGGGTAATCCTTGGAGAAGGTGGGCCCTAGAGGAAAGGCGAGATTTAGGCAGAGACAGTAGAAAGAATAAGTTGTAGCTCTGATTTTGAGATGCCAGAGGAGGCAGCACTGGGCTAAGATGAGTCGGGCCTCTGGAATTAACATGGAAATACTTGCTCCTCAGTAGACATCTTGAATATAAACTGTCACAGGAATTACATATCCGTCTGACAAATTTGCATGTATTTTTGCATCTGCTTTTATATCTGATTGGCTCTTGTGTGAGATAATTGGGGAAACTTCTGGGCAACAAGAAAAGCCAGTGACAGAAATGGTTTGTGAGGTAGGGAGCACTTGGAAGCCAGG
Source organism: Catagonus wagneri (assembly GCA_004024745.2). Classification (NCBI taxonomy): domain Eukaryota; kingdom Metazoa; phylum Chordata; class Mammalia; order Artiodactyla; family Tayassuidae; genus Catagonus; species Catagonus wagneri. Next base: position 404,577 of record PVHT021183653.1, on the reverse strand, counting down.
CGCAGGGCCCTTCCAGACGGGACTGGTGAGGGGGCCCAGAGTCTGCAGCCTAACCGCCCAGCCCGTCGGACTCACTGATTTATTTTTGGCAGCCTCTCTTTCTGCCATGGGTACTTCCTTGTTATTAGCTGATTCGTGCACTTTGTAGAGTGTGTCTTTGATGTTTTAAGCCAGTAATAATGATGAACCATCATCAGATGGGCTGGTCCTATAGGGCAGATCCCAGGGGAAGCAGGGCCTCCTCCCGGTTCGCAGTTCCGTCCGGGGAAGCTTGAGCGTTCGTGGGTCGGCTCCGGGCGTAACTAGGAAAGGGTCATGGGGAGCCCTCTGGGGGCTCAGCACCGGCTTACGAGTCCTTGAGCCACACACCGTAAGGCTCGGGAGAGCATCTTCCATGTCATTCTCTCCACCGGCTCACAGCCCAGTGCTGACACTTTGAAGATGATCAGCGATGTTTGATGAATTGACCTGGCTAGTGACGGGTCGGTGGCGGTTAAAGGTAATGGCTCAGTCATTTCCAGTTTGCGGGGGGCGGGGGGCGGCGGGGCTGGAAATTGCTGCCCTGCGTCGTTTGATGGGTAGAAGCTTTGCTGCCCTTGTCTTCGTGGCCCCCATCAGCACGCTCACGACTCTTTCCCTCAAACGGCTCAATATCAGCACCAGGAGAGCCTTTATAGGGTAGGGAAGGGGGGTCCGTCGTCTCCAGAAAGTTGTAAGTCCTTCGTGGGCCTTTTGCACACTTTTCCTGTTGGTCTGCGCCTCCCGTCCTGCGTGGGCGCCGTCACCCAGCTCATGGTCACAGAACCTCACTCTCCGCTTTTCCACGGCCTTTGATTCTGTTACTAACCCTGGTCGGATTTTAAGCCACCCCGTCCTCTGGCTCAGGAAATGCTTTCACTCACCTGCTGATGGCTCTCTAACGTCTCCCCCGCGCCCTGGCCACCCCCGCTCCCTCCCCGTATCACGTCAACTTCAAGTCTCCCGGAGCTCACACACCTGCCCCGAGCAGAAGTGATTCCTCTTGACACAATTCTCACGTTCTCACTTTGTCCCCAAAGAATTGTTCTTCTGGAGTTCCCGTCGTGGCTCAGTGGTTAACGAATCTGACTAGGAACCATGAGGTTGCGGGTTCGATCCCTGGCCTTGCTCAGTGGGTTAAGGATCCCGCGTTGCCGTGAGCTGTGGTGTAGGTTGCAGACGCGGCTTGGATCCTGCGTTGCTGTGGCTGTGGCCAAGGCCGGCGGCTACAGCTCCTGTTAGACCCCTGGCCTGGGAACCTCCATATGCCGCGGGTGCGGCTCTAGATAAAGCAAAAAAAAAAAAGAAAGAAAAAAAAGGAATCGTTCTTCCAAATGCCAAGGCCCCTAGCAAACGCCCACGACCCTTCTCCTCGGGTCCCTCTGAGCTCCCCGCCGTCAGCGGCTCCTCTCCCCATAAATCTCTCTTCCCTTTACATTTGCCAAGATGCTCAGGTTACGTCTCATGGGAACCAAAGCAAAAATTCAAACAAGTAAACACAAGACCCGCTTGACCCTACTTCCCCTTTCTCCTTTCGTTCTACTCTCCTTATACTTTTCTATTTCAAATTACCGGTCAGCTTATTAAGCCTCTACAGTCTTAGTACCAGCAGAACGTCCCCTGTGCCAATCTGATCTGTGCCCTTTGCAAAGCTACTAGTGCTTTGTATTCACCACTTCTGACCAACGCCCTTCCACTTGGCTTCCTCGTGGACATCACGGCAGCGAATGTTGACGTGGGGACCACGGTCTCCCTTTGGCTCCATGACCTCCGCTGTGTCCTTTGTCCACTGAGACCTGTGCTCCCCCCGCCACACGCACTGGTTCACAGGTACTAGCCTCCGCATGGTCCCCAATGACTTGCTAGTTGCCAGATCCAAAGAATAAACTTACTCCTGACCTCGCCGGATATTTCTACTGTATTTGACCCTGGGTCTCTCTTCTGCTTTTGCAAAACTCTCTTACTCCACTTCCTTTGACTGTTAGCTTCTTATTCTCGGCTTGTTCCGTCCTTGTCTCCTTTGGCTCCTTTCCCTCAACCCCGCTTGAAAGACCCATCTTCCCTAGAGTTCAGTTCTTGGCCCTTTTCCTTTCTCGCTCTCCAATGATGAGCTCGATGGCTCAGGGTCTAACAGGTAAGCTCCCAAAACTGCCTCTTCAAGCCCAGCTTGTGCCCTGAACGTCCTTCTCGGCAGCTCCAGCCAGTCTCAACAGCAACTTGACACGTCAAGTACGGATTCAGCCTTCTCTCCCCTGGGCTGCTGTTCCCCACGTCCTGCTCTCAGTGACCAGCTCTCTGTGTGTGCGTGTCCAGGCGGGAACCCTCGGAAGCCTCGCTCCTTCCTCTGCTTTGCCTCTAATTGCTGTCAACTGCCAGGCCAGCCCATTTAACCTACGGAGCATTTCTCAAAATTCTTCCCTCCGTCCTCCCCGGAACCGCTGCCCCAGTCCAGGCCCTGGTCAGTCCTTGCCTGGATTCCCAGCAGGTCTCTTGGCCTAGGCCTTCCTGCTCAAATCAGTCCTCCTCAGAGAGGAAGATCTATTTTTAAACAGGACTCTCACCCCGTTACTCTCCTGCTGTAATCACTTGGATAAGGTCCAAGCTGCTCACCACGGTGTGGAAGGGCCGTCGCGGCTGCCCCTGCCGGTGCCTCCACACCCCCCGGCCACGCGGCCTCCCCCTCGGACCTTCATCCTCGGTAACGGCGAGCTGCCCGGGCCACCCCTCCCAGGGTCACACCGAGCCTCTGCGCTTTCGCTTGAGCCTCTGCCTTTGCTCACAGCACCCTTCCTTCCTGTACTGAGAAGCCCACCACCACTGGCTGGGTGAGCCCTACTGGCTAAACACCCTCCGGGCTTCCATGATACCTGGTGGACACCTCGTTACTGCCCTTCGCGGGGTCTGATGGCTTTAGCGCCTGCCCCTTTTGTGTTTCCCAGCTCTACTTTGAATTTCCCCTTAAATGGAAACTTCAGACTCCCAGACTGGATTTGCCCAGCCCAGAAATCGACCCACTGGTAAAAGACACCTTAAAGGGTGCTTTGGTACAAGGAACAGAGTCCTCCCTGACACCAGCCTTTCTTTTTCCTTGTCTTCTCCTCTCAAAAAAGTCTTATTCTATGCTTACTGTGTGCTTTGCTGGAAACTGAAATTCAATTTTCTTTATATTGGGAAATGCATCTATAGGGCATTGTTTGATAAAGATGCGTTTATATACTCCAGTTGCCTGCCTTGTCAGAATAATGGTTTCTAGTCTTAAAAGCTACCAAACTCGAGATTAGCAAAGGAAATAAAGCAAGCACATTAGACTTCGCTCCATGCTGTTGAAAACGCAGAAGGGAGACAGGATTTAAAAGATAAAACGCTCTTATTTTAAATACAATTTTCACCATTTAAAAAAAATTAAAGTGTAGTTGATTTGCAATGCTCTGTCAATTTCTTCTGTGTAAATACAATGTTTAAATTGAATCCATGGCTCTTGGCACCAGGCGATCAGAGGGTGGATGTGATAAAACGGTGGACCAGGTCTTTGATCTTGTGTTTTCAGATATGCGGGTTTCCTTGGTGATCCAAACCGACTGGCTATTCTGCAATTCAAAAAATATCCTAAAAATTCATATTTTCTATCTCTATCATCTTTGCAAATGGCAAATTTCATAAACTCTCACTCACAATGTGAAGTAAAGAGCAGACTAGCACGGAAGTCAAGGTTTTAGATCTGCAAATACTAGCGTTCAGCGTGGCTCTCACACATACTCGATGTTTGAGTGCTTAATTTCACTGAGCATCAGTTTTCTTACAAGTAAAAATAAGAATAAGAATACCTCACTCCCGAAATACTTGTGAGTATTACGTGTAATAACATTTGTAAAACAAAACAAAACGCCATGCAGCTCAGTGTCTGGCAGGTGGTAAATGTCGTTATTATTACTTCAAGTATCAGAGTGTAGTACAGGAAAATGATAGGACTGGAGACTTAGCAAATCACTGAACCTTCCTTCGCCTTTAAAAAAAATTTTTTTTTATATTATGGTACAGTTACATTATGTCAATTTCTGCTGTCCAGCATCGTGACCCAGTCATTCATATATATATATTTATACACACACACACATATATGTACATTCTTCTTCTCATACTGTCTTCCATTGTGTTCTACTCCAAGAGATTTGCAGGAGCATGCAGCTTATCTATTCTAAATGCAGTCGTTTGCATCTACCAGCCCCAGACTCCCCAGTCCTCACACTTCTTCCCCTCTCTCCCTTGGCAACCACAAGTCTGCTCTTTTCTGTTTTGTAGGTAGAGTCATTTGTGCCATATTTTAGATTCTGCTTACAGGTGATATTATGTGGTATATGTCTTTCTGCTTCTGACTTACTTCACTTAATATGAGAATCTCTGGTTGCATCCATGTTGCTACAACTGGCGTTGTTCTGTCTTTGTCATGGCTGAGTAGTGCTCCATCGTGTGTGCGCCACATCGTCTTAATCCACTCATCTATTGATGAGCATTTCGGTTGTTGCCATGTCCTGGCTGTTGTGAATAGTGCTGCGGTGGAGACATAGGGTGCACGTATCTTTTTACATTGAAAGCTTTGTCTGGATATACGCCCAGGAGTGGGATTGCTCGATCATATGGTAGGTCTATACGTAGTTTTCTGAGGCACCTCCACACTGTTCTCCGTAGTGGTTGCACCCGTTTACATTCCCAGCAACAGTCTAGAGAGTTCTCTTTTCTCCACACCCTCTCCAGCGTTTCTTATTTGTTGACTTGATGGCCGTTCTGACTGTTGTGAGGTGGTACCTCACTGTAGTTTTGATTTGCATTTCTCTAATAATTAGTGATGTTGAGCATTTTTTTCATGTGCCTGTTGGTCATCCCTATGCCTTCTTTGGAGAACTGTCTGTTTTGGTCTTCTACCCATTTTCTGATTGGGTTGCTTGTTTTTTGTTGTTGAGTTGTATGTGCTGTTTGTATATTCTGAAGACTAGGCTCTTGTCAGTTGCATCATTTGCACAGATTTTCTCGCATTCTGTGTGTTGTCTTTTCATTTGTTTAGAGGTTTCCTTTGCCTTTGTAAAGAAAGCATCACTTCATTTCTCATTCCTCTTAGAGAACCAGCCCCTCCGCAGTTCTTGGAGCAGCCCTTTGTCTCTTGAATTCTTCAAGTTTTTCCTCAAATGCATGCTTCTTCCTCCCCCTTCTGGGCCTCCTTTCAGTAGATCTCCCCTTGCATATGTTTCCCCCACCCAAATGAGAAAAAAAAAACCCTAAATTCTTACAGAATTTTAAGTGTAAAGGAAGTTAAGTTTCAAGAAAATTTAAATTTAAAAGAAGTTGTTTAAAGGAAGACTAATGCTTGGGATGATTTCAGATTCCCAATATTTTATAGATCTCTGGGGCTATAACAAGCAGACATGGAGCTCAAAAATAATCTTTGGTGAATCCAAGTTTCCTTCTTCGGATTTGGCTCCAGATACCTTCTATTTATTTAAATGTTCCGGAATTTTTATCCCTAAATGTCGCCCATATTAAAACAGACCTGTCACTTTTTTTTTTAAACCCTCTCTTGTGAGCTCGTTGCATTTGGATGCTTTAGCAGCAGTAAATCAGCACACATGAAGGGAAGGACACACAGCCCTGCAGTGGCAGTGCTCCCACCTGCTTTTTCTGTGTTATCCAAATGGTAGCAGCATGTAACTATTTAAATTTAAATTAATTAAAATGAATTAGTATTTCCCCTGTGGCTTAGTGGGTTAAAGATCCAGCATTGTCACCGCTATGGCTTGGGTTGCTGTTGTAGCACAGGTTCAATCCCTGGTCTGGGAACTTCTGCATCCCAAGGGTGAGGCCAAAATCAAAAGAATTCAACATTCCATTCTTTGTTTGAACCAGCCACTTTTCAAGTGCTCAGTGACCACATGAGGCTAGGGGCCACTATTTTAGCTAGTGGAGATACAGCTTTTCTCCATCATTGTGGAAAGTTGTATTTAGAACAGTGTCCAGAGGAACCTAGGATCCAGTTCAAGGAAGCCTGCAATAGGAGACAAGACCCACAGGTTTAGAGAGGAAGTCCTGAGTGGAAGAGGCACGATGCTGGTTCCTGGATTAGGTGATATCTGAAGACAACGTCTAGGTAGCAGTGGCCCCGCCAAGTGCTGGACCTCAGAGACAGGACTCCGGCTCCTGGGGAGGAACAGAGCTTTAGACGGTGCAGTCCCACTGTAGGTTAGCTCACAGTGCATTAGCTAGAGCTAACCTTTTGGCACCAACTCTTCTTTAGGAGTGGCTTAGAAATGTAGCAGGTCATATGTATATTTGGTTAGCGCTAACTATCTCTGCAGCAGCTAGAGAAAGCAAAGGGGTCCCCAGCCCCATAAGTAATAGTATTCTGTAAGGGGATAAAGGGAGAGACTTAACCGTGAGCTCCTTGGGGATCAAGGCAAGGCCAGCAGTCGTATGGCATCTAACACACATCAGGTGCTTAGCAAAGAATTGCTGGATTGTGTTGACCCAGGTACCAAAGCTGGGGCCCAGACTGCTCCATGGGTCTCAGAAAGAGGGAGGTGTGATGCCAAGGCTTGGGAGGTTGGACTAGATTCCTTATAGGCCCTCTGATTACAGAGGGATTTGTCCCAAAGCTAGGACTGATGTCACAGCTCAGGCCTCAGCTGTGGGGTCAGGGACTGAACTGTCGGCAGAGTGCTGTGTTTCGCCCATCCAGGCAATTCCTGGGGTCTCGCTCTAGTCTAGTCTCTTCAGGTTGGTACTTGACTTAAGAGAATAATTTATTGTCAACTGCAAACATGGAGATTTTATTGCAAATGTCTTTATCAAGATCACTGGTAAAGAAAGACCTAGTACTAATCCCTTCTTTTTATCTCCCCGGAGGAGTGGCCATCCATTTATCCTTATCCTTTATTTTCTGTTTCTGAATCCACTCCTTGCTTCTAACAAAACCATTTCCCTCACACACCCATCATGCCCCAGTGTCTTATAGTCTTCGAAATGGAATTTTGCCAAAGGCTTATCCACCAGTCCCCTTATCTACATGTCTATTTATTCACCTCTAGAACATCCATAAATAAACATTGGCTCTGTCCCAAGGTTCAGTCCTTAAGGCTCTGTTCCCGTCTCTTTATTCTCTCACTTAGGGATCGCGTCTCCTGGTAAAACTTTAACTGCCTCCTCTCCGGGGAAAGAGGGCTACAACTTGCCCTCTTTCCAGACTCCAGTTCTGCATCAGCAGCTGACGGTTCCCTCCCTGTGCATCTAAAACCGAATATAACACCGCCCCCCCAAAACTCACTCCCCCTCTTGGTTCTCCTATTTCTGCCTCTTGAATCATCAGCATTCTAGCTGTTCAGACTTAACACCCTGACTCAGCTTGGATTCCTCACTCTCTGGCCCTGCACTCCCATCCCATATCTAATTAGTCACCAAGTCCTGTGCTTCCTTTGTCATGCCTCGGATCTCTCCCTTCTTTTCCTTTTGCACTGTCACTACTTAAATTTAGGTCCCTACGGCTTTATTCTTGGAGCATTGCAAAAGCCACTTTGCTCTGCTTCCACTTCCATCAACTCATCTGATACTTATTCATATTAAGCCACTGGATTTGGAGACATCTAGACTTTCATTCAAATCCTAGTGCTCTCATTTATAAGCTGTGTGACTCTGGACAAGTTACTTGACCTCTCTGAATCCCAGTTTTTTTAATTCCCAAAACATAATTAATATTACTTAAGAAATCATTAAGTGTTAGTTATTTTCCTGTGTTCTAGGCATCATCCTAGACATTGTTTCCTTAAATATTTATTCCACAGTAAACTTACGATGTAAGTATTATTATTATTTTTATTTTACAAACGAGGACGTATAGAAAGGTTAAATAATTCACCTACTCCACACAGGTAGTAAGTATCAGAGCTCCTGTTCAAATCTAGACAGTTTGGTTCCCAAGTCTATCCCTAACCACTCTGCTGCCTTGCCTCCTAACGCAGTAGTTACTCATTAAATGATAGTTATATAAATAATCAACATCTAAAATGCAACCTTGAGCCTCCTGAGGAAAAGCCTTCAGAGGACTTTATATAATAAAGTCTAATAAGTTTATTTTTTATTAAAGTATAGTTGATTTCAATCTTTCTTCAGTTTCTGTTGTACGGTAAAGTGACCCAGTCCCATGCATAATTCAGACTGTATGATGGTACCCATTACCTAAAACATTTCAGTGTCTTCTCATTGTAATTATAATTCTTAAAAATCCATACCATATTGATGCTGCTAGTTATGTGCTAGATTAACATTCCCAGTAGGAAGCATAAAAGCTGGATAAAATTACAAAATGGTTACCTGGTAGTACAAGAGAGCATTCAAGTTAGAATATGAAGTATTAAAACCCTAAATAGATAAATGTATAGATTTAAATGAACATATTAGACAAGAAAGGCTTAAATTATCAATTATTTTAGTATCCCTTCCAAAAAGTGCAAAAAAAAAAAAAACAATAATTAATCCCAAAGAAAGTTAAAGGAAAAAAAAAAGTAAAGCGCATAATCAATAAGTAGAAATATACAATAAAAAAACCAACAAAGCCAAAGTTTGCTTATTTGAAAATTCCAATAAAATTGATAATGTTCTATCAAGACTAATTAGGAGAATAAGGAAAATAAAATCTATATCAGGAATAAAAACGAGGCATTACTATAAGCCCTACAGATATTACAATGATAATAAGATGATATTATGACTGACTTTAAGCCAATACACTTGATAATTTAGATGAAATGGGAAAATTATAGAAAAAATAAATTTACCAAAATCAGCATAAAAGGAAAAGGGAAATTTGAACAGGTCCATACTGTTAAAACATTAAACTTTATTTTAAATCTCCCATGAAGAGAATTCTATTTCCAAGTGACTTCATTGGTAACTCTTTTCAACCCCTCTAACTGGCTTTGTGCCAAGGGTAGGGCCTTTCTATACCGTGAATTTGCTGTTCCAGATGTGTCGTTTAAGTAGAACCATACATTGTCTGTCCTTTTATATCTGTCTTATTTCACTTAATATTTTCAAGGCATGTTGAATGCACGTTATTGAGTGGTTCCTTCATTCTTCGTTGCTGTGTAGTATTCCTTTCTAAATGAAAAGTACTACATTTTCTTTATCCGTTCTGTTGTCAATGGATAGTTTTTTGTTTTTTTTTTTCTCAGCTTGGAGCTATTAGAAACAATGCTACCATTTTTGCAGACTTTTGGTGTCCGTGTTAGAACGGTGCTTTGTGAAAAATGACTGAGTACTTAGGATTTGTGTCCTTTCCTATCAGTTCATCTTCAACTAAAATTTTTATTTAAAAAAAGTGAGGAATAAGGGGAGGAGGAGAGGAGAAAAGAGAAAAAGGAAATTCATAGAATGACCTCCAAAGCCCTTTGAAGTCTGACCTTGAACAGTCTTGCTGGTGAACTTGAAGTACTGGCCACGCAAACTATTTTGGCTGCCTGGTTCTTGGGAAAGGAGGACAGTGCCTTCCTCGAGACCCTCTGGGGCAGGAAGGGGGCTTGTGGGGTGGAGGGAGAAACAATCAGGCTGACGTGATCCGCTCTGTGCTGAGCCAGTCCACGGTGTGGCTTTACTTAGCTTTTTGTAACTCCTAGGAGAGCATGGGGAAACAAGACCAACACAGCGTATTTCTCTGGAACCCTCCAAGGCTCCCTGAAAATGTCTGTCTAGGACATTCAAAGCACCAAGGAAACCCAGGGGCCTAACAGGGTCCTCCCTGTTCCAGTCAGTCATTGGCTGAGCTGCATTTTCCTCGGTTTGGGGTGCAGAGGGCGGATAAGCCCGGGGTGGGGGGGCTCCGACGGTTTCTGTCTTCCCTGGGTTCTCCTAAGTGGAGAAAAGACCCAGCCTCATCTTCTTCTTCCTCTCCCCGTTTCAGTCACCCCCGCCTTCGCTCTCTGCCTTATATATTTTCTGTCCCTTCGCACCTCGGGTCTTTGTACATATTATTCCTGCTGCGTGAAATACTTTTGCTTTTCTTTTTATCTTAAATCCTCCTGTTCCTTCAGATATTTCAATTCCCACTTCTCCGGGAAAGCTAGCTCTGCCTGGCATCTGTTAGACACCATGACCTCCTCACAGTCTCATCACAGCACCTACCGCAGCTTCAGTTGGTGACTATTCCGCTCTTCCTGTAGACTGCAGGCTCCACGAGGGCAGGGCGGTGCGGCTTTTGTTCATCTCTCAAATCCAGTGGCTAGCAGAGCGCCTGGCAAAGAGTGGTGCTCATACACCCTAAATGAACGAAGAGATGAATGCATGAGTGAATGACTGCGAGGGTTATCTGAGTCAATCCAAGGCCCTCCGAAAGAGCCTGACTCGTGTTTCCAACTGCCTGATACAAGCCCCCATTTCTGACTGTTCCTTTAACTTCTCCCTGGGGGCCACCCACCTCTCCTCCAATACAAACGCGCACACGCGCACACGCACACCCCCCCACACTTGCCAGGCTGGAAGCTGGGTCCCTGTGCTCTCTTCCTCCTGCCCACTGCCTTCAGCTCTTATTTCCTGGAGCGCGCGTTGCCTTGAGCAAAGATCACAGCGCTGTAGCTGCGGATTGCAGGAAATTGCCAGAGGCCGGTCCTGCACACAGGCTGGAGGCACAGGAGTGGGCGCGGGGCAAGCTGATCGGGTTTCTCTCCGGGAGGCTACGTGATTGATTCCTCTGTACTCACTGGCCTGGGTGGTCATTCCTGGCCCTCTGGCCCAGGCGGGAAGCACCAGGAAACTTTTCAAGCTGCCGCTCGGACGGTTTAGGTGAACTTGGGCCACTCGTGAGTGATGGGTGTGCTAGCACCTTTGCCCTGCCATCAAGCTCTGGTCTTTCCAGGGAATGAGTTTGCTGTTCCGGGTCGTGGTTTCAGCATTCTAGTCAATTTCCCCCTCATCACATGGCCCAGTGGACCGGGACCCGGAGCCTGGGAGTCCAGCCCCTAGTGCCACGCCTCATCCTCCGCTCCCTAAAATAAAAGAAACCGGCGGCGTTTCTGAAAGCAAAGCTGCAACATCAGCGATCAGAGGAGCTAAGCAAAGAGGTAATTTATTAACTGCTGTGCAAATGGCAGTGCCAGGCAGCGTGACTCCAGGGTCCTGTCTTCCTCGGGCAGGTACGGCCTTCTAGACCTTCTACCTGATTTGGGGTAGGCGTCCTCCTCCCTCAACCTGAATGACAGAGGTGTATGTGTCACACTGTTTGCTCTTCCCCTCCAGAAAGTTCACCCGTGTAGCTAAACTAAATTTATTTTGCTTCATTTCAGTGTCGCCTACAGAGCTTCCATTCTGGAGACAGAGAAGAGCTGTGTCAGCTGCTTTGGTGTGGTCAGGCTTTCATTCACTCAGCAAGTATTTGCTATGTGACTACCACGCGCCAGGACCTGTGCTGAGCACCTGCTGGCAACACCATGGACTTGGCCCCTCACAGAGTTTCAGGTTAATTGACAAGCCAGCAAATATTTATAAGTCGTAGCAATGAGATGAGGAGGAGGGTGGAGGGGCTGCTTTAGATTTGAGGGCCAAGGAAGACCTGTCGGCACACGTGCTATTTAAATGGGTGTTCCCGCTGTGGCTTGGTGGGTTAAGGACCGGATGTAGTCTCCGTGAGGATATGGGTTCTATCCCTGGCCTTGCTCAGTGGGTTAAGGATCCAGTGTAGCTGCAAGCTGCAGAACGGCTCACAGATTCGGCTCAGATCCAGTGTTGCCGTGGCTGCGGTGTAGGCCAACAGCTACAGCCCCGATTTGAACTCTACCCTGGAAACTTCCATATGCCACAGGTGTGGGTCTAAAAAGAAAAAACAAGCAGAAAAATCGAAGAGGAGCCAGGCCCAGACCCGGGGCACGAGCGGCGGGCCAAGAGCATATCTCTGGGCAAAGGAACAGCCTGTGTGAGGACGCTGCGCCCAGAGCAGTGCCCGAAGGGGACCTGGCCCTTCTGCAGAGGACACGGTGTACCCTCCAGCCTCCGGCACTTTGACTTCTCACCACTGAGGAGCAGGAATCGCTCCACCACACAAATGCCTCTTTCTCCTCCAGCAGGAGCCTCCTGCCAGCCCACCCGGCCCTGCCAGCAGCGTCAGCTGATTTCTGGGCAGTTACAATCAACAAAGAGGCTGCGAATTAGGAGCGGGGACAAGTCCCTCCGATGTCACATAGCTCATCTGGCTGGGAGGACAGGCCTCCACTTCTCCCCACAGTCCTCGGGACTAGGAGTGACACTGATCGCTGCCACCATCACAGCCACGTGCCCTCCTGTAGTGTTTCACTGCTTACGAGATGCTTTTATGTGCATTAGCACAGGTGGGCCACACCTCTATGAGAAAGATAGATGAGACTCATCGCCCGCATTTTCTGATCAGCGTGTCAACAATCACTTAGTGTGCCAGCTTTCCTTCATCCCCACACTGCTCCCTAAAATCCCCTTTATTTTACTTAATTTTTGCTGGCATACCCCCCACTCTCCCCCTTTCCCTGAAAGCTTCTCAAGAGAAAAGGGCAAAGAGGGTCAGAGGCCTGGTGATGATTTGTTTGTAGGGTGGTTTGTGCCCATCCATGTGGCTGCTGTTGGCTGCCTGCTTTTTATTTATTATTATTTTTTAAATGAAGTACAGTTGATTTACAATATCATGTAAGTTTCAGATATAAAGCACAGCAATGCAGATATATATATTCCTTTTCAGGTTCTTTTCCCTTACAGGTTATTGCAAAATATCGCGTGTAGTTCCCTGTGCTGCACAGTGGGTCCTTGTTGGTGGCTGCCCACATTTTTAGTCATTCGCCTTCTCTCTTGCTGACAGACTTCTGGTTTTTATTTATGTGGAAATGCCCCAGTCACAGAGAATGAATAATAATTGGTTTAAGACGGTCATGGACATCTGATCCCTGATGACAGTAATCGACATAGGGATGGACTTGGGATCCAGTTCTGACAAATGAGATGTGAGGAAATGACTTGGAGACTCTGAGAAAGACTTTGCTGTCTGAAAATAGGGGGAGCCAAAGGGGAAATATATATCCTTTCTTTGCCCTTGCACTCTTCCTTCGGGCTTGAGACACAGGTTTGTGAGGATGTGACTCTGGAGCTCTGGCAGCCATTTTGTGATAATGAGGGTGGCAGAGCAAACGATGGACCAAGCCTGGTGAAGATATCAGTCAGCCCTGACCCGACCCTGGGGCCACCTATCTCTAGGCTTCTTACAAAGAATTGGCACATGTCCTTGAGGTTTAAATCTTTAAGTCCTTGTTACTCAGGTATGAGTCCTGGACCAAGTGCATCAGAAGCACCTGGGAGCTTGCTAGGAATGCAGAATCTCAGGTGATACTTCATTTTTTTCTTTCTGTTTTTTCAGAGCCACACCTATGGCATATGCAAATTCCCAGGCCAGGGGTCAATTTGGAGCTGCAGCTGCAGTCTGTACCAGCTGCAGCTTGTGGCAACACTGGATCCTTAACCCACTGAGCAAGGCCAGGGATCAAACCTCACAGAGACAAAGTTGGGTCCTTATCCTGCTGAACCACGGTGACAATTCCTCAGGTGTGACTTCAGACCTACTGGATCAGAAAGGGCATATTTCAGAAAGATTGTCTAGTTGACTCATGCATATTAAAATTTGTAAAGCACTGGTTTAAGCCAGTTTGTCCAATGTTTCCGAAACTGGAGTCCAAGCCAGGCTGGCATGGCACCCGGGCTCGGGCTTTCCCAGGGTCCCAGGGGCGTCCATCTGCCCCCAGATTCCAGAGACAGGTGCCCGCCCCCACGTCTCCACAGGGTCTGAGCTCCAGGGCCGGCAGGTGAGAGAGAACACTGGGACACGCAGTGCTGCCCTGGAGATCAGGCGGGGCCGCAGGGAAGGGAGAGTGGCCGCAGTCGAGAGGAGCCCGCAGGCCTGAAGGAAAGTTCTGGGCAGGAGCACGGGCAGGACACGGGTGAGGCTCCAGGGCGGGGCCTTCTGCTGAACAGGAGTTGGTCCAGGACGCCTGTGCGGACCCTGATGGACTGTCCTTGCCTCCCGGGGACAGAGGAAGGAGCCGGGTGGAAAGGGGGGCCTCTGGGGTCCCTGCCCCCGGACGGGCTGGCCAGCCGGCCCAGTGAGGATGGGCTGCTTCTCCTTTTGGAGGTGGCTGCAGATCCAGTTTTGGAAACCGATAACCTTTCCAACCTTGGGGTGCACCCGGATTTCCAGTCTGCCCTGGGCCCCAAAAGCTTCGCCCGACCTCGGCCAGATGAAGGACGTCACTGACTTTCTCACTCGCGGCCGGACGGCGGTCTGCCTGGGAGAGGGAGCCCGGGACCACTCCTCAGGGCACGGGAGCAGCGCCTAACTGCACTTTTTTTGTCGTTTTCTTTTTTTAGGGCCTCACCCTTGGCATATGGGGGTTCCCTGGCTAGCGGTCCAGTCAGAACTGTAGCCACCAGCCTACACAGCAGCGTGGGATCCGAGCCGTGTCTTTGACCTACACCACAGCTCATGGCAATGCCAGATTCTTAACCCACTGAGCGAGGCCAGGGATCGAACCTGCGTCCTCGTGGATGCCAGTCGGGTTTGCTCACCGCTGAGCCACGATGGGAACTCCCTAACTGTGCTTTTTTGACTGGACGCCTCAGTGTGGGACTCGGGGCCCGTTTACCCCCTTGGCTTCTGCCTAATGGATTGTGTGTCAGGGTGCCCCTCCCCGTCCCCGTCGGCCTTATAAGGCACATGTGATGAGCTTGTCCTGGGAATCCATCTATCATCGCAGTTTCGAGTGGGAAACTTGCCGTCAGACACAGCTGGTTGGCATCCTGGCTCTATTGCTCCTTAGCTGTGACGTGCTGGACAAATTAACCTTTCTGACTCTCAATTTCTTCGAAATGGGGATCGTAGTACGCACGTCCCAAGGTCGATATTAAGACTAAACGAGAGAGCCTGTGTTTAGCCCTCAGGAAGCACCCCAGATGGAGGCTGCCATCGTTCACGTTGCACTTGCAATTCGTATCCTGCACATCTTGGGGACCTGCGGATCTGGGGGCCCAGACGTGGGCCTGAGCAGGCGCAGGTGCGGCACGGCAGAGGGTCTGGCTGTGCCCTGGGAGCCCGGATTCCCAGGAAGGGCTCGTCTAGATCACGTGACTGGATGAACTAGACAGAGACCGGAGACCCTGATGCGTCTTTGCTGTCCCAGAAACCAGCTCCCTCCGCGCGGCGCCAGCCCACCCAGCTGTGAAATTGAAATCCTTGCTTCCTCGCCACCCCCCCCTCCCCGACCGGCTCTCTCCTCATTCTTGGGGCAGGTGCACGTGTGGGGGCCGGAGGGCAGACGGAGGAACCGCCCCTCGGCCCCATGTCTGCCCCGGCGCCCCTGGGAGTCACCTTCTGCCCCCCGGAGAGAGCTCTTTGCTGCAGCGCCTGCTCTGTTTTTCCTTCTTTAGCCAAAGACTCCTGCGCCTCCCCCACTCACCTGCAGCCGGCCCTCCCCTGCACGCGCCGCGCTCCCATCCGCTCAGCCCGTGGTTAGAAGTCACGCGCCTGGTACGTGCCGGGTGCCGGGCTAGGTGCTGGGACAGAGTGAACAAGATGTGGCTCCTGGAACCAAGCAGCGGTCAGACAGAGCCTGGCAGGGATCTGGGGCGTGGCGGGGTCAGCGGGTGACCCCCTCCCTTGGCGCCAGCAGCGCAGGGAGAAGGCGAGGGAGGGACCCTCGCAGTTTTGATGGACCCCGGCGTGCAGGGGCTGTGGGTGTCTCCTCCGGCCGCCGCAGCTTTGGCAACACGCGGGCCTGGTGGGAAGCGTGGGAGGCAACGGAAGGAGGGAGCCGCCCCTCGTGCGGTTCGGGAGGCTGAGAGGGGCAGGGCGGGAAGAGACCAGAGCTCGGCTGAGGCTCCCTGGGGACTCCCCAGATACCCGGGGGGATGCTGCTGCCTGTGAGGGGGCTGACGCCCGGCAGACCCAGAAATCAGCACGCCTCTGGGCATCCACCATGCGTCCTCCTGTGTCCACAGGCGGCAGCAGCCCAGGAATCTGTCTCCGGGAGCCACCAAGGCAAAGGAACATGGATGGGGTGGCTTAAACCACAGATGTGTACTTCTCACAGTTTAGGAGGCTGAGAAATCCAAGATCAAAGTGGTGGTAGATTCAGTTCTTGAAGAGGGCTCTTTTCCTGGCTTGTAGACGGCCGCCTTCTCACTGGGCTCTCCCATGGCAGAGAGAGAGAGACAGACAGACAGAGAGCAAAAGAGACAGAGAGAGAGGGAGAGAAGGGGGAGAGAGGGAGAGAGAGACAGACAGAAACAAAGCCGGAGAGACAGAGAGAGACAGAGAGGGGAGAGAGAGCGTGCCCCCGTCTTTCTCTTCCCATAAGGGCACTGGTCCTGCCTTGGGGATGAAGTACATACCAAAGGCCCCCCGCCGAGCACCATCTCATCGGCGACCTCAGTGTCAGTTTGGTGGGACACAGACCTTCGGTCCCTGACCCTGGGGAAAGGCGGGCTGCCCTGGAACAGAACCTTGCTGCCTTCAGAGCAGAGACTCACCCCCGCCCCCGCTTCCCCCTCACCCTCGATTCCAGAGCGGCCATGTGTCCGTGACTTCGGGAGCTCGATTCCACCTCCAGCCCAGAGATACTCACCCAGAGGGCAGGCATCCGCACACCGTGGAGTCCTGCTTTTCTCTGGGGGGCTGTGCCAGCTCAGCTCGCACCCCGCCACGGGTGTTCAGAAGGCGAGGGTCTCCCATCTCCGCCAGGTGTGTTCCCATCGCGTACCCTTTGCCGCAATCCCCACCCTGAGCCCTTACTCCCGTGACTCTGTTCTGGAAAATAAAACACACTTTATTTTATAAAAGCTGGGGGCAGGACTCCTGCAGACGCCCGTCCTGGGTGCAGGCCGCCTCCCGGCCGCCCGCGGCCGCGCTTTCTCCCTGGCTGACCTCATCCAGGGCCACGACCCCACATCCGGCCACTTACACCGCTATCTCCACTGGGGGACTAACACCCGTTTTCTTCAGCTTCCCGGGGCTCTTCTTGCACTTCCCCACCCTAAACTGTCTCCGTCTTCCCCACAGCAGTAGCTATTACTGCCCCATGTGGCTCAAACAGAAACTTCGGGAAAATCTTAAGTTCCTCCCTTTCTCACATCTAACTCATCAGTGAGTGCTGTTGCTTCCACCGCCCGCCAATCCCCTGGACCCCAGTATCTCCTCTTCGTGTCTACCTGCCAGCCTCAACAAAACACCACCACCCTCCCCCGAACTCTGTAAGGACCTCCTGGCTCCTCGCGTTCTCTCCACTCTCACCCAGCTTTAATCCACTCTCCAAGGAGCATTCAAGTGAGCTTTCTAAGCTGCTTTCTTGGACAGTGTCGCTTTCAGGGGCTCCCCGCTGCATCTAGACTAAAGACCCAACGCCCTGGTGTGGCTGCCTCCACCCCGCCTGCCCCTGTGTGCTGTCCCCCCCAGCTCCCCTTCAGCTCTCCACATCCTCACCACCCAGAACGTCCTCCTTCCAGCTGGCCACGCGGTTGACCGCTTCATATCCTTTGGAGTCCAACCCAAACACCCCTCACTCGTAGAGGCCTTCCTTGAATCAAATTTATGTAGCTCCTGCCCCAAGCCAGCTCAGCCACTCTCTGATTCATTCTGCTCTTATCTCCGAGTCGTGTGTTACTGTTTGTGGTTATTTTATTTGGTTGTGGGTCGTCTGTGCCCCCATCCAGCCCTGCCGTATGTGCACGGTCTGTCCAGCACCCAGAGCCGGTGTAGAAGAGGCGATTGTCAACACCTATTTGGTGAGTTCAGAGGTGAACAAAGGAAGGAATTCTGTGGACATTTTTAGAAGTTGTTTGTGGTAGGAAGATGAGACTAGAAGAAAAGGCTCAATGCCGAAGAGGCCTTCATTTAAGAAGAGTTTTCGCCTTCGTGTGTTGTCCGTATGCTGGCTCCTCACGTGTAGCATCTCACTGAAAGTTCAACAGTCCTCAGCGGTATCTGCTGTCACGACTTCTGGGTCACGTAGGAGAAACGTGAGATGGACAGAGGTAGAGCGGTAGCTGGAACGCACACAGCTGGTGAACAGCAGAGATGGTACCCAGCCCCCTTCGTCATCTGGAATTTTCTCCAGCCCCACCCCTGTGCCCCCTTTGAGGTGGGGAGGTCAGCGTGCCACGATGCCGTTCTTGGGGGATTCTAGCTCCTGACCCGGAACAAAGAGGAGGTGAGTCCGCCGTCCTCAAAGCCTCGCGGGAGGACGTGAGGTCGGGCCGCTCTGCGGAGGCCCCTTTGGTCCCCGACTCTGCGCAGAGGAGAACTGCCGAGCTGCTGTCACGTCGCTTTCCTGCAGGTGTGAGGCGGGCACACAGATCTGAGGACCGGGGGAGGGTTGGGTGACAGTGATTCCTCGGCCTGAGGCACGGATGAAATGACCTCTTCAGGGCCACGCTAGTCAGCTAAGTGTTGATCTTGTGAAAAGCAAGCATGTGTAAATCTACGCCATGGCTCTAGAAACTTCTCCTGCTGGCTGCAGTGCAATGGCTAGGAGACTGACCTCCTGCCCTTGGGCCTTCTCAGTTCTGGCCGCTGCTGGGGGCTTGGCTGGTGCCCATGACCTTGGGAGCGGTCCCCGGGGTGCATTCAGGAGCCAGCACGCTGGGTAATGGACGCCTCTGTCAGAGCCCGTGACAGATCTGTTTTCAGCTGCTCCCCGTTGGGGTGTGATGGATTCCGGGGAGCCTGTATCCCTTTTCTTACTTATTGAGTGTAGGTGATGGATTTTTGACAAGATTGATTTTGACCTGAATACTGCTGAGCTAAATGAATCAACATTGTCAGTTTCTCTGCCTGGTCCTGAAGAATAGTTACGTGCATGAGGACATTTTTCTTTCAGTGGAACGCCTCCCCAGGCCAGCTGCCACCGGCTGCCCGCAGCATCCTCCTTGGAGGGGCAGAGGGCAGTCTCTCCGTCCCTCTATTCGGCAAGGCCGGTTCCTGGACCAGGCCCCCCACCTGTGCCCGCGGCCCCGCTTCTCTCACGGTGCTCCAGCCGGAAACGTGAGTTGTCGTTAGGCCTGGCTGTGTGACCAGAGGGAGAAACCGCATCATCTCTGTCTCTCACAGCGGTGATTCCTGAATCGGCACGTTATTTACTTTCTCCCAAACCTAATAAGTATCCGATCTTTAGGGTGCTGCTGGTGTGTAGCCACTAGCTTCTCGGGATGGGATTTTCTCATCTTTTTTGCTCTCAGTCTCAGCAGACATTCACCCGAAGGGCCCTAAACACCTCCATGCTCCTGCCTCTCTCTGCCTCCTCCAGATGCCCGCAGCTGCACGCGCTGCCGGGCTCACCTGCCTTGTTGGTTCCCGGGTCCCCCCCGAGAGAGGGGGATGCAGGGAGGGGGATGCAGGGCGGGGGAGGGAGGGACGGGGAGGGAGGGTTCGGGGTGGGATCTGGCCTTGCTCTCGGCCTCCGCCGCATCTAGGAATAGTCACACTGAGAAGTGGGCGTGGCTGCCATTATGTTATTCATAGTGTTTATGCTACTCTGTAAAACAGATTACCAGCATGATTCACACACAAGGACCACCACTCAATGCTGAAGACTATGAAAGGAGCTTGTCATCTGTTGCTGCTGGTTCATAGAACAGCCCTGCCAAGCGCCATGAAGGATGGTGCGCAGATGAGCCAGCGGGGGCTCAGGGAGCTCCAAGGCGTGCTCGAGAAAGCCCACCTATCCAGGGCTCCCAGCATGCTCTGTCTACGACGTCCCAGGCTCTGCGCCCTGGTGGAGATTAGAGCTGAATCACACCCAGGGCCTGACAGCCCTGGTACAGCCAGAGTCTCCTGCCTGTCTGACGATCAGACTAAGTGGAAGCCGAAGCCATCAGGGCCAGGCTTCCTGGGAGGAGCCCAAGGCACTTGGAGGGTTCCCTGGTTCCCGTCCTTGTGCTGGCTCGTCACCAACGAGCTTTCCTCCAGGACCTGCCCTCCTGCCGACCCCAAGACTCTTGGCAGGCTTGGTTCCAGCTCCCAGATCCTTCTGGCTCCCTGATTCCTTAGCCCACTCTCAACTTGCTTTCTGAGCCTATGGATCTTGAACAATCATTTTAACTATGCCTCCGGCTTCCAAGGAAGCTCGCTAACTCATCCCCTGAGAAAACCCGGGGACCCATGGTGTAGACCGGCCCTCACCAAGGTCAGGAGCAGCACGGCTTCTGGCCGAGGGGGAAGGGATCCATTGGCTCCGGCTCACGGTCCAGGAGGACCCAGGACCCCGCCCCTCTCCGAAGCTTTGTCGCGACAGCACAGCTCCACCTCCAGCCTGTCTCTTCCCGCACAAGCCCGCTGACATCTCTGTGGCTTTACTAGTCTTTGCTCACCGTGTCTGGGATTGGGACACTTGCTGAATTGATCTGGGGAGGTGGAGTTTCCTAACTGCTGTCACTGCAGGGCTAGCCTGAGGATTATTACAGGGTAGAATATTCTAGAAAGGCAAGGCCACTGCTCAGTTGTAGGCTGTGATGAAATGAATACTCCTCCTGTTTTCCTCCTGGACAGCCCCCTTCAAGCAAGCAGGCGGCAGCAAGGCGGGCCTCAGAGGGCGGTGCTCTGCTCTGAGGAAGGGGTGACCCTTCGGGCTGCGTGGCTCCGCCCCCCATCAGATGCCCCTGGGTGTGGCCAGGAGAGAGGGACTGGGGAGGGTGACTCTGGGGTTTCAGGGACGGGGGGTCGCCAGAGGGGACGTCTGTCCGCAGCCGGGGTCTATAAATCTGCAGGCCTCTCAAGAGCACAGAGCTGCGGGCAGGCCAGCCCGTGGGGTGCAGGGCGAGCCCGGGGCAGGGAGTCGGGACAGGGTGGGGAGGAGGCGGCCAGCGCCCGCCGGGTGGGTTCTGCCGTGCAGTGGGGAGCTGGGAGCTCCCGGCTCCTGCCAGACTCCGGAGGTCTCAGCTTCTTCTGAAGCGCCCTCAAATCTGCTTTCCTCACCTGCCTCCTGGTCAATTCATCGGGAAGGCTAGGGTGACCGGGAGAGGGGGCCCCACATCACTTTGCCAAGCTGGGGAGAGCCGCGCTGCAGTTTTCTGGAAAGTTAAGAAATCCTCGGGGGGAAAGCGGAGAGATTCTAGCCCAGCAGGGCTCAGCAAGCCCGAGCGCGCTCTGCCCGCAGACTGCGCCGGTTTCGGGGCCCAGGGCTTGACGGCTGTGCCCGGGCGGGTCCCTGCCCAGCCTGTGAAAGGTTAGAAGCCTGTGCGCGCCCTCCCTGCTCCCCTCACCTCCTAGGGGTTTGATTTGTGCCGAGAGGAGTGCAAACACGCCTGGGAGCAGACTGGACCGCTCTGCAGCTCTTCCACTGGGGTCGCCCACTGGCCGGCTTTTCATCTGGGTCCAGTGAGAGAGGGAGGTGGAGGGGAACCTCTGGCTGTCCATTGACTCCTTCACTGCTGGCCCGTCCCCTGCCAGACCTGTTCGGAAGCAGCCGCTCCCCGGGACGGGGCGCAGCCTTCCTGCAGGGAGTCCCGTGGGTTTGTGTCTGGTCTCTTTGGCTGGCCTCTGAGGTGTGGGTGGCTCTCGGCTCTGTCCCCCAGTCTACAAATCTAGTCTAAGAATGTCTGAGGCCTCAGCTTCTTCAGCCTCTTGCCTTCATCTGACACAGAATAGCAGGTTATAAGAACGACGAATTGTTTTCAGAGAAAAATGTCCCCATGCCAGGAAAAGAAGCAGACAGAGAGAAATGACTGGAGCTGCTTTTTCGATTCGTAGTCACTTTGTTTCCTTTCCAGGGGTGAGCCAGTCTGCTCTCCTCCAGAGCATCTTCCCCTAAGACGCAGGTGGATGGAAATGAGACTGCAGGGGGACTTCCTGGAGAAAGGGTGTGAGGGAGATACAGGAGGAGGGAGGCAGAGGGGAGACAAGGCCCCTGGACCCGGCCGCGTTGGGGCGGGGGTGGCTCTCGGGTGTGGGGGAAAGGAGGGGCGGATGGTCCCCACACCCCTGACCTTGACCCTGAGTACCACCCCCGCCCCGAGTCCCGTAGCAGCCGAGCTACCAGTTTTCACAGATGACGACTCACACTGAAATAACTTGTTCCCAGGGTAGTTGGTGATCAATGACTCAAATTAAACCTCAGAAAAGCTTTTTTCCTCCCTGACACTTTATAGGTTTCTCAGCTCCCCTCTCCCCAGATGGCTGTATAGGCCCGGTGATGGCTGTGTTAACAGGCTGGAAAGAAGTGAGTTCAGCGCAGATCTAAGGGGCGAGCGAGCCCTGGGAGGCACCCAGGGTGGGGGGTGCCCAACACCCAGACCCCAGCCGTCACTCTTTCCAGGCAGCCGTCTGGTGGCTCTCCATCGGACACCCCTTTCTCTCTTTTTACTGTTCCGGCCTTGCTGGATTAATAAGGACTATTCCTGCACCCCAGCTCTCCTGCCCGGCTCGGATGGTTTCAGCTTCTAAATCAGTTTATCTCTCCAGTCTGTGTTCCCGGTAACCGAATTATCTTTGCAGGAGTACACAGAGGTCCGGGCCGGGGGCCGGGGCCTGGCTTCTGGAAGCTGCCCAGGCTGGGTCTCAGCAGCCTCCCAGACGACGCCTTGCTCTCCCCACCCGCCCCAGCATGGCCGTTCAGTCCCGGGGGAGAAACGGCCAAGACGGCTTCAGGGAGGCCGCCTACGGCCTGGCTGGGCGGAGGGCCAGCGGACCGAAGAGGTCAGCTCTGTTCTTGGCAGGAAATAAAGGGCCAGCATGCGAACGCCACCCAGGCTGGGACTGAGATTTGTGCAGTGGCAGCCCGGAGTGTGTGAGAGGAGGGGGAGCTGTGAAGGATGCCGATCTAGGGGTTCAGACAAGGCCCACAAGGTCACGGAAGTTCCTCTGCAGACCGGAGTGGGGTCAATATGTACTTTCCCAGCGTTGAAGGCAGAGCTTCTGCACACACGGTCTGTGGTCTGTTCCACCCCGTCCCCCCACACCACCACCTAAATCACTAGGGGTGTTTGCGAGTTTGCTGAAATGCAGATTATTTCCCAGTACGGTTCCCAAGATGGAACGTGCATCGACAGTAAATACCCCGAGGACAATACCAGCCCAGGTTGTTACAGCACTTACCCGGGACCGGGTTCTTTGAAGAGCCAAGAATATTAACTCATTCCAGCTGCACACCAGCTGGGGAGGGAGACTGAATTATCACGCCATTTAGCAGATGGTGAACCTGAGGCCCAGACAGGTTGTTTGATCTGCCAGGACATACAAGTGCTTCAGCCAGGATTTAGACCCTGGTTGGCACTTGCAGAGCTGGGCTCTAACCGTCAGACCACGTAACCCGACCGTTTCACGCAGAGGCCAAGCCCGCAGCCCGTCCCATCGGTCACGCGGGCCAGCTCCTGCCTGGCTCTCCAGCGGAGGGGGAACCCGGACAGGAGCTGGCGCCTTGGTCGCTGAGGGTCAGACCAGGACTCCCGCTGAGGGTCTGAGTCGGGAGACCAGGGCGTTCACACGCCAGGTGGTTGAGGCAAGGCCTTTCTCTTGAGGCCTTGGTTCCCGCCGTCTGTCAGGACGCTGAGCTGGAGGACGTCTCGATTTCTTCCTGACTCTGCCATTTGAAAAACATGTGAATTTCCCTTCTCTGAGCATCTGGGGAAGTTTCCTGAAAGGGTGTGTGTGTGTGTGTGTGTGTGTGTGTGTGTGTGTGGGCAGTCCCACGAAAGGGAAATGTCCCCAGCCCAAGACTGGCTGGACACTAGTATTTAGCGGCCACATGTCTGGGCAGGCTCCCGGCCAAGCCGGTGCAGATGGGTCACCGCTTAGGGCAGAATTTGCACCGGCACCGGGGCTGTCTGTTCATTTTTGTCCTGAAATAATGCCCTCAGGCTCACCTGGGGAGAGAATGAGAGGAAGAGGGCGGGGGCAGCTCCAGGAGAAGCAGACAGCTGCAGGGAAATGGTGGCCCTGAAGGGCGTGACAGCGCGGTCCCCTCGCCCGCTTACAAGCCAGATCCATCAGACCTGGCATTCTTCTGTGGCCTGACTCAGTCCCAGGGGCCAGCGCAGGCCGAGGACCCCGGACGATGTCCGTCATTGATCCTGCAAGGTCCAGCGTAGACCCAGCTACCCTAGAGCATGTAAAATAGTGACTAACATCGGGGCCTTCTTTGAGGCTACAGCTTGCTCTGCAATCCTTGAGCCCCAAAGGGAATGGCTGGCAGGGAGCCCGTCCCCAGGCCTTGCTGAGCAACTACGCCCACGCAGCTTTGCTTTCAGTGGTGCTCAGAAGCTGTAGGAAGAGGCTGTGGCGTGGGCTTTATATGTGTGTCAGGAGTGGGTGGGAAGGCCCTGCGGTTTGGTGAGAGGCCCCTGGCTCTGTGGTCACCTCTGCGTAAGAGGTCAATCTCTAGTCTCAGCTCCTGCCTTAAAAACAGACCACCCATCCTTTCCAAGCTCCGTGGGGGTCACCAGGGGGACTCAGGCCCGCTCCCCGTGCTCTGTGTGCTTCCAGGCCACATTCAGCTGGGCCGGGGCCGGTGCTGGGGCAGAATGCCCACGCATTTAGGGGCTGCGCTGAGCAACCACTGCGCGGGGTGAAGGAGTGTTTTTGAGCCAGCATTTTGTCTTAGTTCAGGCTGCTAACGAAGTCCCCAAGACTGGGTGGCTTATAAACCAGGGAAAGCCATCGCTCCCAGATCCTGAGGCTGGGTGCCAGCATGGCCAGGTTCTGGTGAGGGTTCTTTTCCGGGTTGCTCACTGCTACCTTCTCCTGTGGCAGAAAGAGGGCAGGAGAGCTCTCCGAGGGCCCGTTAATAAGGTCACTGGTCCCTCGTGAGGATTTCACCCTCATGACCTACCGTGGGACTTCGAGCCGTCTTCCAGGAGACTGAACTCCGGGCCTCTGGCCAAGACGAGAATTTCCAGACCCTTATCAGCTCCTCACCCGTCTCATCGTAACGCCCCCTCCCCGGCCGTGAACACACGTCCTACCCCTTCCTGCCCCTGCGAGGAAGAGTGGGCGGCCCGCTCCTCACCGCCCCCTAGGGCCTTCTAAGCTCCCAACCAGTCAGCAGGTACACCGTAGGACCCTGCCTCCCCCAGTCAGTTAGCAGGTTAGCAGCGGCGCCCTAAGACCGCTCCTCGCCCTGGGCTATAAAAACAGAACGACACGAGCTCAGGTCGGCTCTCCGCTCGCAGCGTCTCTCATCTCAGCAAACTCTTCTTTCTTTTCACCCCGCTATGTCTGGAAAATTCGTTTTCCAGCCTGTGTGTATGGACCACACTATCCACCTCCCAAAGGCCTCACTTCCTAACATCTTCAAGGGGGGGTGTTAAGCTTCAACATGCTAATTTCAGGGGACACCACGTTTGGTCACTGCGGGTCTCGAGGTGTGAGCAGAGCCCACTGGCCTGGGGTCCTCTGTGTGCCTGGCATTCCCCGTGGCTGAGCCGGTGGGCCGGGAGCTGGGGGGGCCTCAGAGCCCTGATGGATGTGGACGTGACCCGAGGTGGGCAGGGGAGCCAGCCCAGGCTCCGGACAGAGCAGCGATCAGCCTGCTGGTCTCCGGAACACTCCGTCCCTGAGGCAGCCTCTTGTCTGCAGCACTTCGGCAGGACCAGGACCCAGAGCTGCGTCCCTTCCTCAGATTCCAAGCCTGTGACTTCAGGGGGAGCCGCCTTCTGCGCTCAGGGCTCCTGGCTCGGACAGCTCAGCGCCTCCTCCTCCTCGAGGCTCTCCCTGACCCCTGCTCCGGGCCGGCCCTTCCCTGACGCTCGTCTCTCGCCCAGCGCCCTCTCCTCGCGCTGCGAGCTCACCATTCGCGGGAGCTCCTGGGGGCAGAGCCCCGCCTGTCGCCGCTGTGTTCCCAGCCCGCGGCGGCCCAGCTCTGGGGTCTCTGGACGGCGGGCCGGTCGCCAGGAGACCTCTGCTCAGACAGGCCCCGAGGAGAAGGCCCTTTCTCGGGGTTCGCCCTTCTCCCCGATCCCATGGGAAGGAGGCCTGCGCTGAGCTCGAGAACGGACCCTTCCAGGGCAGGGAGGGTGGCACAGCACTTTCCAGGGCCGGGGGACTCAGGGCCCACAGCTGCCCGGCTGAGTCGCGACGATGGCGCCCCTGCTGGGCGAGGCCTCCGGGGGCCCAGCCTCCCCCAGCCAGTGCGCCCGGGCAGAGGGGAGCCGCTGTGTGGCAGCGGAGGTCCTCCTTGCCATGAGTCAGGTAGAGAAACAGCTTGCTTCCCAAGGAGAAAGTGGAACTTGGTAGGCGCGCAAGGGTAAATACTGAGTGTGCTGTGCCGCTAATTAGCTGCACAAAGGCCATTAGCATTAATGAGATCTGTCCCTGTGGCCTGTTCCCTCTGCAGCATCACTTCTCCGGGCCAGGCTCCCTGGCTCGGCGCTCTGCTGCTGCTGCTCCGAGTCGTTGTGATGCTTTCCTCTTGAAAAAAAGACTTCTGGAATCACAGAGAAGCCCCTGCTCTTCCTCTGCTTCCTCGGGACAAAAGCAGATGCTCTGGGTTAAAGATACACTAAAGAGACGAGGGGTTTCTCCTCCCGGCCTTAACCCTGTCCCTCCCGACCTCAGAGCGCGCAGGCTGGAAAGGCACAGAAGAGGAAAGATCTTCACCAAGGTTTTCTTCTCTTTTTCTGGACACTTACCATGCACCAAGCGGGAGCCACGCATCACCCAGTTTAAGCCTCATCATAGCCACACGAGGTGGCTTCCACGAGGGCCCTCGTTTTGTGCGTGAAGGAGCGAGGCTCGGCGCGGTTAAGGAACGTGCTCAGATCCCCATGGTTAAGGAAGTTCAGAGCCAGAGCGATTCAGCCAGGCCTGAATCCAGAGCCCGTGGTCTTGACCACAGCCCTGACCCCCCTTGCAGGGGGCGGGACGGAGACCTCTGAGCTGTCCCGCCTCTTCAGAAGCAGGGGAGGAGGGCAAAACAGCCCGAAGGACTTGGTGTCATTTATTCATACACTCATTGATTTGTAGTTTATTTAATGCCTGTTAGGAGCTTGGTTTAGGAGATACATCATTCTTACCCCATGGAGGCTATCGGTAAGGGCCGATACGATGGAAACGTCCAGCTCTGTCTCCAGAAAGGAATCGAGTTTCTGGGTGCTACGCCTGGGCACCTGCGCTCATCATTCTGATCCCCCCTGAGCCAGACCTTTCCAGTTCTTCTAGACCTTTGGGGTTACACCGGGAAGGTCCACCGGAAGAGGTAAAACTCTGTGTTTCCTTCCTGTTTATCTTGGATCAGCAACGACAAGGAATTGCTGAACCTGGCAATGATGCTGCCTGGATGTCTGCAGTCCTCTCTCCACCTACCCCAAGAAATCCAGCCTTTTCTCACTCCGCTTAGTTTTCTCCTTATTGGTCCATGTGGCGGTGGAAGGTGAATCCTAGATGGGTTATGGTTGCTGAACCCACAGGGAACCCTGCTGGTTAGACAGTGTTAGTCACAGCTGCCCCAGGCGTGGAGTTGAATTTGATGGCTCATTCCCGCTTCCAGCACTAGTGCTTTTCTCCCAGTCCACCCAACACCGTCGGTCTGGTCAAGGGCGGCAGGGTTCTCCCCGTGTCTGCTCCCGAGCAAGGCACATCTTCAGGAGTTACGATGCATCAAAACGCACCCGTCCTTTGTTTGGTTTTTGTGTATCCCTTCTCTCTGCTTTCCAGACGCTCCCTAATATGACAAAACCCTTACGACTATATCCGGGCCCAGCAGCAGCAGCCAAGCGGGGAGAGAGGAACCGCAGAGGGGCTGTGGAGAGGCACCACTGCAGGGCCGTGCGTTATATAAAGGTCAGCTAAGGCCACAGACAGAGAGGTGAACAGCAAGGCTAACAGTTGAGAGAATCAAGAGCAGGGTGGACCAGAATTAAACAGAAAGTGTGTGGTGATGAACCAAGACCAGCCCCACCCTCTTCTGTCAGGAACGAGATGCCAGGACGGGGAGGGGTCTAATAGGAGCTGGTAGCTCCATCTAGTCACAGCCCCTCACAGCTAACGTGACGGCTCTTATAATGTAAGCCAGGCTCAGAAAGGGGTCAAAGCTGCTTAGCACCGTAATTCAAGGGTAATTTTTCTGCAAGGAGCAAGGTCAAAGACACATCAAAGGGAAGGCTGTGCTTTTCTTGGGTGAGGTCAGACCGGGACGGGGCGGGTGAGAAGCACTCGCCTTAGTGTTTTTACTTGGAAGATGACTAGTAAGGAGCCTTAGGCTGAAAAGAGAGCATCTGCTATTTCCTTTCCTCTTGAAACCAGAGAAAAACCTTTATGGCTTCCTATTAGGATGAAGGCTCTGAGTCTGCAGGACGCAAGAGGCAAAGGAGGGGCAGACCTCTCCCTTCAGCGGGCAGGAGCGATTTTCCGAGGGACGGGTATGGATGCAAGTCAGAGAGCTTGAAAGAGGGGGTGCATGGGGGCATCCCAGCGGTAGAGATTTGTGGAGCCCTAGGCTTCCTCTCCTCTGAAGACGAAGAAGAATAAACCAGAGAGGAGGACTCATAAGCTGGTAGCCTCCTGCATCATGCTAGGCTGAGATCTGGCTGAGCTTTTGGCAAAAGAACTGAGAACATATCAACTGTTCTGTATCTGTTGCATCTGGAAAGACCGGTAAGGCGGGAAGAATGGAGGGAAAGGACAAGGCGCTTGAATCGCACGACTCCGGGGGCGTGATTCCTTCTAGGGTTTGGTGCCATGCCAGCACTGAATCGGGGGGATTTTTTGCTTCTTGTTCAGCACGTGAGCATGGTGGGCACCTGTGGTTCTGTCTGCCCAGCAATGTTTTTCCTTCTTTTGATAAAGAAAGGCGAGTCTGGGGGTGGGGAAGCTCTCTCTGGCCTCTCGTTCTGCTCTTCCGACTCTGATTCCATGAAGCCTCAGGAGACATCGATCAGGGGCTCAAGCCAGACCGTCTCTCCCTAGAATCTGAGCTGTGAGGAGAAATGCATAAGATCAGAAATTGTTGGAGCTGCTGTATTTTTGATGCCAGCAACCTGAGAAGATTGTTTATTACTTCCATGGCCACTGCTAGTCCTTTGTGATACTCACAAAAGGCATACGGCAAAGGGAACTGAGGCATCTTTGAGCAAAGAAAAAGTTACCCTTTATTTAGGCAGAGAAAAACCCTGCACAAAGAGGCAAGGCTTGATGATCAGAGAGCAAGTTAAATCCACTCTAATTTGCTGGCTTAGCTGGGTGCCTGGTTACTTTCATGCTCCTGTCCCTGGAGTGGTCCCGCTTTCTCTCCTTCCTGAAGCCAAGTTGCTCAGGTTTTCTGTGTATTCTGTAACTGCCCCACACCCTTCAACTTAAGTTAGCCGGAGGAGGTGTCTGTTGCTTGCAGTCAAAGAACACTAAAAGATGCATGAGGAGAATATGGCTGAGACAGGGCTGAAGGCGCACCAGCCCCCATTGTGAATTTCTTGGCTGAGGCAGCACTGAATATTAGCAGTATAAGAAATATTTACGAAGCATCAGTGGCCAAGACAACACGAGAGGTGCAGAAGATGAATAGACTCAATTCTCTAATTTTTTCTATAGATTAACACACATGCCTGTGCAGGTGCGCGTCAACACACACGCACGCACGCACACACGCGCACAGACACACACGCACGCACACACGCACGCGCGCACACACGCACGCGCGCACACACACACACGCACACGCACGCACACACACACACACGCACACACACACACACGCACACACACACGCACGCACACACACACACCACCCTCTGCAAGGAGGAAGAGGAGAAGTCACATGCAAGTAACACATGTCCTCTGTACAGGTAACAGGGAGGGGGCGGAGGGGATTCAAAGGAACTGAGTCAGGTGCTTCATGTCAGCCCAGATGATCCGAAACCTCTTAAGGTCCCTTCTTGCTCTAGAATATAAAATTATTTCTTTCCGTGATAAGACAATTCTGATGGATTAATCAGCTTCCCCTTCTCCCATGACACGTTTGCGCTGCGCTCTATCAGGGAATTTTGGAAGCTCAATCTGCATTAATTCAGGAAAGATTTTTTTCTTTTGTCCCCATGTTTCTGCTTCTAACACCCTGTCTTTCTCTTCAGTCTCCCTTTCTCCTTGACACGTGGTGTAGCAGGGAGGACCGCGTGCAGCCTGTGGCTTTGGAGATGATCAGCTCTAGATCTGAACGCGTTTGCAGTTTGCTAGCTGTATGACCCTAAGAAAATGATGTACCCTTTGAGCTTCTTCTTTTTTTTTTTTTTCCATTTGTAAAGGGCATAATATCTGCAGTGGATATTTACTGTCTTTGCCACCTAGTGTCTAGTCCTCTTCTGTAACAGGAACCCACCCAATTTTTCTTGAAAATCCCCTCTGCTGACACACAGGCCTGGTGTCAAAGGCAGGGGCCACTGGTGCCACACACCCTCCAGACATGCACCTGGGACCCAGGCTTGTCTTATGAGCAATGGGTGCTGTTGTGGAATCTAAAAAAAAAAAAAAAAAGGTTCACTGCACTTATTCACAAAACAGAAATATGCTTACAGACATAGAAAACAAACAGGGTTACAAAGGGGAAGGGGGAATTCGGAATTTGGGATCAGCATAAACGCCACTGCGCACGAGACCGACAAACAAGGACCTGCTGTGCAATAGCGCAGGGAGCTCCAGCCAGTACCCTGTACTACCTACAACGGAGAAGAAGCGGTAGACAGAGATGTGTAACCAATTTGCTGCACGCCTGAAGCTAACACGACACTGTACATCAACTATACTTCACTTAAAAAAAAAAAAAAGTATTGGCTATTGTGTCTCCCAATACTGTGATCGGTTCATGGGTGACCCAATCTATGCCAGTAAAAATCAGGCCCGGGACTTGAATACAAATTATTGAGAAATGGAGATTTTTATTTCCTTTAGACTTAAGTCTGGAGCTGCTGGGAGCTACCAAGTTGAGGAACGCTGTCTCAGAGTGATTGCAAACAGGGGGAAGTGGAGCTGAGAGGGGAGAGAAACCAAGCCTGAGGACACGGTTTGAGCTGTTGAATCCAGAGAGCCCGACACATGCAGCCTGGATCTGGACGTTTTCAGTTTCATAAACCAGCATCCCTCCCCAGCGTTTCTGTTTGTTTGTTTGTCGGCCTGTCAGGGTTATATTTTCAGATACTTGCCCTTGAAAGAGTTATGGTTATTTACTGGAGCTAGTTATTTTGGGAAGTTCTGATAAGGGTTAGAATTTAAAACATGGACAGCGTCCGGATATAAGGGAAGGTCGATAAATGCTGACTCGATTATCGTCGCTGTTCTTGGAGTTGCTGGTATTTTCACAGATGCCCCAGCGTCCTCACCTCCTCTCTCTCCTCTCGACCAGACTGTCCAGAGACTCCACCGACGGGCATTTCTAGCACCGAACAAGCGGGGTGGAGGGGGCTCCGGCCTCCCTTTCCTGCCACAGGGCCGACCCCCCCTCCCCAGGGAGCAGGGCTCAGAAGCTGTGCTAAGAGCTTGACCTCTAGAGACCTGGAGCCTAGGGACAACCTGAAGTATACGGCTCATATCCCTCCACCCAGACCCCTCACCACATCCTGAACTGGGCACCTGGGAGTAGGCCTGGGGGTGGAACTGAACTTTAAATGAGAAACCTGTTAATTTCAGGCAAATAAACATCTACCCTGAATCCACATCTTAGACTTCATTCCTAGGACCGCTGAGGCAGCAGGCGTCCAGAGGGAGAATGCAAGGGGGAGGGGAGTCTCCTGGAGGAGTCGGAGAGCACCCTGGGGCTCCTGACATAGCAGGGCCACCTTCCTGCCCGCAGCCCCTAATGCTGTGTGATCTGCTCATTAGCAAGGATGAAACGGGGGGAGTCTGAAAAGGAAAAAAGGAAGAAACAAATTGAACTCTGCCATGAATAAACTAACAGATGGAGACTTAATTCAGTTTACATCCAATCCACCCTAGAACCAAGGACTTTGTTTGCCTCACAATGGAAACTGGGGATGGAGAAGAGTCCCTGCTGCAGAGACTGATGGGAATATCCCAGATTCCCCACCCCCACCCTGCCCCTATCACTTTATGGGAGCCAGATGGGTATTCTTATTTTAAAGCTCTTTTCCCTTGGGCTGGTCCTGAATTCATTCTCTGATCCAGAGAGCAAGGTTCTTGGGGGAAATGAGGCTGGCGTTGTGGGGAGGGGAGGGGCCGTGGGGTGCCGCAGCAGAGAGGGATGAAAGCCGTGTGGGAGCTGAGGGACAAGGTCAGGGCAATGCTCCCCACTCCCACACACACGGGCAGAGTGAATCGTGAGGCAAGTCAGCTGGGGAGCTGGCGCTCAGAGTTCTGCCTGACGCCAAAGCCTGCATCCTTTCCACTCTTATCTCCTGCTTCCAAACCCTGGACCCCAGCCTCCACCCCGACCTTTGCTCTGCCACTGACTAGCTGTTTTGATCGTCGTCTGCTGGCTTTGAATCGCTGAGCACGGAGACTCCTCATTTGACAAATGGGAATAACCGCCAAGCGGACTCTGCCACTGTTGCTGTGATGCACACGGCAGTGTGAACGCGGAGGTTCTGTCTCACCTTGGTCGTGCTGTCTGGGTTTTCACGGCGGTGATGACCACATTAGGGTCTGGGTGTCCGGGACCTCCTTCCTGGTGGGAAGCTGACAGATGGGGTGACGGCACAAAGAGCGGCCGTCAAGTGGGAAAAGAAGCACCACTTGATTCAGCAGCATGGCTGTGCCAAACGCTGGCAAAAACCGATTGGAGGCTGTGGCTCACGCCAAATTCTGAAACTGAGTCCTGGGACATGAACCACATTTGTCCTGACCTTCACGGAGGGGAAAAGAGACCAGACTTGACTTGCCAGAGCGTATGGGGTGTAGACCTGACTGTCTCCCAGGTGCAAAAAGAACCAGGGAGAACCAGAGTGGTCAAGCCAGTTTCTAGAAAGATCCAGGTGTGCATATAGGAGGAAAAACTTTTTTCCAGTACTCTCTTAGGTTCTGTTGCTGGGCTTGATAATTAAGCTGACATAAGGCAGGACAGTAGAAGAAAAGCATACCCATCGTATTTAATATTTTTATAGCACAATGGAGCCTTCATAGGAAAAACAAAGACCTGATGCATGCTTAGGACTGAAAGCTTATATACCCTTTTAACAAAGAATGATACATTTGTGGAGAAGGAGAAAGATGCAGAGAACTTGAGAGTCGGAGATCTCAGCTCAGCTTAGATTAAGGACCAGGTGCTGTTGGAAGGTCTTGGGGAACAGTTCACAGTCTCTCTCGCTGAAGGTGTGGGGAAAGAGAAGGAGAAGGAGGGGTGGGGAAGAAAGGCCTGGAATTCAGGTCCACCTGCCAAACAAGTCATAAATCAGCACTGGTCAAATGGAAAGGCTGCCTGGTTGGACAACTTCCTTTGCCATTTCTTTTCAGTGGAAAGAAAATGAATATTGATTCTGTTCTTGGCTGCATGCTGAGCCCCTTAAATAAGTATGACCGGTTTCCCAAATTTAGTGGGGAACGTTCAGGTGCTTTGGGGCAATTACATCTCACAACTCAGGCTTTGAATTGCAAGCCTGGTGAGGTGCGAGTAAGCCAGGTGAGGTCCAAATCTGGGGCCTTTGCAGGTGAGCAGAGAGGGACTTCAGGTCTCAGATGGTGCTGGACTGGTCTCCTGCATTCGGGAGGGGCAAGCTTAGAACCAGAGTCATTTTAGGATTGGCTCAAAATTAGGTTTGCTAAGATGCCAAAGAATGGCTCCCATGGGTTCTTGGACAAGTTGAAGTATTTTACCAAGGAAGTGGGGACTGCTAGGCAGAACCTCTCAAGCTTTTAGTGAAATATTTCTAGTGGAGAATGAAAGGGTATACTTGGAGAGTTTTGGAGCTGCCTGCTTTAGGCACAGAGTTATTTTTAACCTCATAGGGCATTGCACGAGATTTTGAGAAGTTTGCGTTCTTCCTGATAACATGTTTGTTTTAATGTAAAAATGATGTTCTGAATGAGTGATTATCCAGTAAATCCAATAGAAGAGCAAAATATATAGTGTTTATGCTACAGCCCGAAGGCTTGGTGCCTATCACCCGGGGCTTGTTATTTTGAGAAACACAACCCTTGCACAACAGTATTCAGGTACACAGACCCCAGGATTCTAAGCTCTGTGGAGGCCTGCACTGCTCCTTGCTGGCTCCCTGCCTAGGCCATCCTCTCGCTAGGAATGAGAAAGGTGTGTGTGTACTCCCACATCTCAAACTTCCTAGGATTCTAGAAAGCTGTCCCCTTGGGTGTTCCAGAGGCTTGCATGTAGTGCCCCAATGCCAGGCAAAGACATCCCTCTTTCAGTTTGCGAAATAATAGAAAAGATATATACGGTTTCTGCTTCTGGATTCTGGCACAGAGCTCCTTTTTAAGACCTTGTAGTTTCCTAAGTGACAAGAACACTAGGAGTGTCTCTCGTTCTGACATTTGTCTTTGACCCTGTCCCTGACACAGAGCTCCAGAAGCCCTCATCATCTCCTAAGTAATGGCACTGTCTTTTGCGCTAGTGAGGAGACTGTGGCTGGGCTTCTGGATGAAGCTTGGTCACCAGAAAGACCAAGCCGTGAATAGAAGCTTGGCTTTTGCAGGCCTGCCCCATCCCATTCTCTCGAGAAGGGAGAATGGCTGAAAATGGAGCTGATGATTGGTCACACCTAGGTGATGAAACGTCTGTAAGCTCCCCAAAGTACGTGGCTTCAGGGAGCTCCTGGGTCGGTGAACGCGTTCAGGGGCCGAGAGCGGTGAGCGGAGCTCCACCCCCTCGCACACACCGGGCCCTCTGCATCTCTTCCCTCTGCATGTCCATCTAGACCTTTCTCGCATCCGTTTGTAGGAAACTGGTCGACGTAAGTCAACCACCTTCCTGCGTTCTGTGAGCCGCTCTAGCACATTAATCAAATCTGAGGATGGGGATCAGACCCTCTGATCTATGAACCAGCCGGTCAGAAGCACAGGCGACACCGTGGACCTGTGACTGGCATCTGAAGTTGGAGGGGTCGGTCTTGCAGGACCGAGCCCTCGGCCTGCAGGGTCTGATGTTGTCTCCTGGTAGGCGGTGCCAGGATTGAGGTGAGTGCTGGGACCCCTAACCCAGAAGACAGAGAGCCGATCCTGTGGGAAGACCCCTCCACGTACTTGGTGACCAGAAGCGTCAGAAACGAGGTGTTCTGGTGGGTACAGGAACTCTCGGGAAGAAACAGGGTAGGGAAGTGCCGGGCTTTCCTTGTGCAGGAAGGAGAGGGCCGAGCTTGTCCGTCATACAGCAACGCAGACAGAGTCACGGCCCCTGAGGGCGCTAAGACGGTTGCCAAGACGAACTCCAAGGCCAGGTCACGTGGATTTCGACGACGTGGCCACCCCTCTGCTGAGCCACGGATGCCGCCGTGGACCTCAGTGACCGGGGCGAGGGGCAGGTAGGAGAGGAGCAGGGCCTAGGCCTGATTAAGACACAGTATCTTGGGTTTCTAAAATCACCCCCTGTGTTATCTAAACGGACATTTACTACGAGTTTCCATAGTTACCAGTAGAAAAGGGAGGAGGAGAAAGGAGTGGCATAAAATTGAAAATGCTGACTTTCACGTCAAAAATCCCTTCTGGATTTTCTCTTCCCACCCCCGCCCCTCCCCCACACACGTGGGGAGAGAGCTTAGAGGGCCAAGGAGAAGAGCAAAGAGACAGACGTTAGCTTTGAGGCCACAAGCCCTCTGTCCACAGCTGACTAAAAATGTCCCAACTGTTTGTTCAAACTATGCTCTGGTCTGAAATGGCTGGGCTGGCGTCCTCCGGAGGACCTGCTGTCCACGAGGGTCCGAGGCTGAGCCGTGTCTGCGTAGCTCAGAGGCCCTCAGAGACCCAGAGGGGAAGACCCAAGACCCTTGAACTTGGGAGGGCAGCCTGTCCACCGTGACACAACAGATCCTCAGGGTACACTTGCTCGGTCAGGCGGTCGTCGCTGCAGTGGTTTCTGCTCTCCGTGTCATCCCCAGTCCCGCCCGGCCCCCGGGAGTGCAGTGTCTGCGCTGTGCCGCTCCCGTGCAGACAGCATTTAATTTCCACGCATGGGGCTGGGAATCTGGCATAATGAGGTAGAGACCTGTTTGGCCTGCGCTGCAGGGAACCACCGGTACAGGGAGGAATTCTGGATGGAAGCAGCCTGGTCACCTGGATAGCAACCCTACCGTACGCTCCGAAACCAATCACGGATGCTGGGGGGGGGGCCTCATCGGCCTTCTCGGGCTCTGACACTGCACCTCCTTCAAGCAGGAGAGCGATGTGACATGGTGAGAAGAATGTGGATTTGGTCTCAGGGGGCCTGGGTGTAATCTGAGTCGGGGTCTACGCCTCGTGGGGCTGTGGGCAGCAGGAGTTGCGTACCTCTGGGATACGTGGGGCTGTGTCCAAGCAGTGCCAGCGCCAGGATCATAGTCTGGGGAAAGAGCTAAGGAAAGGAGCTCAAGGTCCAGCTGTTTTCAGTTTTTTCCCATGCACCTGTTCCCTCCAGATCCTGACCTGATCACTGTGTCCCCAGAAAAGCTGATCCTGCGTAGCCGAGGAGAGGTGGACACCTCCTCTGTGAAATAGCCCAAGAGAACTAGGGTTCCTCTAATCCCAGGATCCAGTATTTTCTTTCGATTCTCCTCCGCCGCACTGACTGCAAGTGTGCTTGCTCATCTCTTCCCACCAACACTGAGCTTTGCAAGCCAAGGCTTGTGTTGTACTGAGTAACTGAAAATAAGAGGAAGTCAATGAATGTTTGGTAAAAGAAGGAATGAGCCAGGCTGAAAGAAACAGGTTGTGCTGATCTGAGAACCTGATGGTTCATCTTTGGCTTTCTGGGCACTTGTTTCCCTCAGCATTTTCTCAGCTTTTCTTCCGTGAGGAAGAGTGTGAATCTGACAAGTCAGTCCATGCTGAGCGATAGAAAATTCATTGGTATTATTACAATGATTCTTATATTTCTATAGGTCTTTACATTTTCAAATCACTCTCACAGCCAACCCTGAGCCCTGAGCCCAACCCTGAGCCCTCTTTGACTATCTCCTGCTCTGTGACTCCTGTTAAGCTCTCCTGCCTCTTACATTCAGCTTTTAAGATGAAATATCTTCTAGACTCCACATTACATTAGGTGGAAAAGGTACAATTCTGGTTCTGTAAGTCATAGCTTTTCCAGTTTTACAGCTTCAGGGATGTGGGAATGAGTAGTCTGGGGCTGCTAGTTTTCCACTGATGAAAGATGGGACTCAGACCAACCTCCAGCCAGACCTGACCCCAGACAGTGACCAGAGCAGGAGCTTCTCCTGTCTTCTCAGATGCCTGGTGGTGGATGGGACCTGGTCAGCCAGGGGTGGCTGCATTTCAGGCTCTCTACCTCTAGGAGTATAACATGATTCCAAGAACCATAATTGAAAATCTATTAACTCTGCAAACCAGTATTGCACATAAACCTCCCCAGCCCTGGCCATCCTGCAATGAGCATTCCCTCTGCGTTATTCCTATAAATCACCGGAGATAGGCTGGGGACCGATCGATGAGAAAAAAATTATGCCACAGCATTAGATTTCATCATACACAACTTCAACTATTACTTTTCTGTCCTGTGGTATGTGGAATCATGAGAATTAATAGTCTTCCTCTTCTCCAGCGATGGGTTTATGACGCAGTGTTACCTACACTCTGTTTCTTCCTTAAAACCATCAATTAATTTTGGGCACTTACAACTACTCAGTCGCTTCCTGAAATTAGCAAGCCCTCTGCCCCCACCCTCAGGGAGTCCTAATGGGATTTTTAAATAATGACATGCTCTCCCAGTTTTGGCTCCTTCTAACGCCTGACACAGAAGAAGTTTCAACTCCTCCCTCTGACCTTCTCACTAGAGTTTTCAAGGGAGGTCTCTAATACTCAAGCCTGCCTCTTCTCTGCAGATGGTCAGGAGGAGCAAACATAAACTCAAGGTGGTTTCGCAGTCACCTGCCTTCTCTGGTTCTGTTCCCCATTTCCTGGCTTTTAGGAAGTCCACACTGAGCTCCGGCCCCTGTGAAAACAAAATGGAGGAGCAGATGGCCGTGGAGATACCCCTCTGGGCAAATCCCAGTATCTGAGTGACTACAGTGTCCATAGGTCAGCTGGGCCGATGGCAGTGGAAGGCTAGGTGCCTCGAGACGTGAAGGTGACGCAGGGGACTGGAGGCTTGTCCTTCGGGACAGATAATCAGCAAACCTCTGTGGAGGATCTTCTGTGTGCAAAACATTGTGCTGCATGTTTTTTTCAACTTTTGTCTTATTTGGATATGAAGTCCGGATTATCTGCGAGAGAAGTAAGGAATCTTACCCAAGATCCACGTCTCCTTTTCCGATCGTCATTCCCCGGTTAGTTCTCAGCAGGTTCATGGGAAGGGAAAACATCTTCTGGAATCATTCCTTCATTTCTTCATACAGTCACTAAATATAATCAGTGAATATTTTATGGAAGGTAGGGCTTGGGATGACGTAAGGTATGTAGGGATAGCAAAAACATATTCCCATTCCCGAGGTATTTGCAATCTTGTATGAAAAGCAAGACTCCTGGGCAGGTATCTCACAGTCGAAGGCAATATGAGTGCTTGGTGACTGGTGCAAAAGAGGTCTTTACTGGTGGAAGAGGTAAGAAGAGAGAACTCCTCTGCCTGGCTTGGGTTCTGTGAACTTTTGCACAAACCAGAACCCCATCTCCACTCTCCGATCGCACTCGATCTGGAGCGTGATCCTCCAGGCACAGCAGCACAAATGACTAAATAGCTGGGAAAGTGCCCTGGGGGCGCCTAGCAGCTGCCTCCTTCTTCTGAGATTTCTCCAATTCACAAAGCACCCAGGGCTGCGGGGGGACCTGCTGTGTTACCACGAGCCCCTCTCCCCGGATGGAGCTGAGTGGCTCGGGGGAGGGCTTTGGAACCCAGCTGGTCCTGTGCGCCCTCTTTCCCCAGGATTTTTGGTCTTCGGCCTGAGAGAGCAGAAATTCTCTCGTGGGAGGGCTGGACTGCAAGATGCATAATCTGAGAACTGCCAGAGGCCATGTCTCCTGTGACTGGACCAGAGACGCGACAGCAGTAAGGCAGCTTGCAGACAGAGGAAAGAAGGAAGCAGAGGCCAGGAAAGAAGAGTCATGTGAGATGCAGACAAAATCTCATCTCGAGGGAATCTGAGCCCTGGTTATAGTCATTCCTAAACGCCAGCAGAATTCATGCCCTTAGGTCCCAGGAGACGTGGCAGTGTTCTTACATTAAACTCTTTACTTTACTTCGACCAACTTGAGTTGGGTTGAGCCTCTGTCACTTTTATTACGGAGTGTTAAATTGATCGAAGCACGCCGGGCGACATGCAGAATTTACAAAACCTCCTGGAAGTCCAGGTTCACAACTCTCCAAGTCCCTCACCCACAATAGGGCGCATCTTCTTCGGGAGGGACACGCGTGCCGCGAGGGAGGAAGGGAACACCGGCCAGATCAACCGAATCAGCCCTGGCCGTCAGTGCGGTGACAGGAGTCACAGCCAGTGGGCCCTCACCTCCCCGCTCACTCTCTTAATCTCAAGCCCAAACCGTCTGACGCGAAGCCATCAAGGAAGTCCGGGTCCCTGCAGCTGGCTCAGAGCAGCCCTCCCACCCCCAGGCCTGGCCGCGAGGGGGCTCAGGCTCCAAGCTGTGCCTGTGAATGTAACACAGATATTTATCCTGCCCATAAAGCACCTTGACAAGCGGCCCCGTGGTCTTGTAAGGTGACAGCTGGCTGTAGAGGCAGAGCCGAGCTCTGGGGCCTCCCCCTGGAGTAGCCCCGGCTAGAGTGCACCTGGCCCTGGAGGAGAACTCTCTGCAGCTGCAAAGGGCGGGCTCGGCGAGGCGCGAGGCGTGTATTTCTGACTCCTTTTCAAAAAGCTAGATCGGTATCAGGCCAACCAGGAGGTTTCCCGGGGGATATAAACCGTGGGGCTGGGAGGGAGCCGGCGGCAGGTGCGGCCCTCCGCCATGTGATCAGCCGACCAGAGCCCTCTGGGAGCCCCCGCCATCGCTAAAGGTCCTGCTCCCCGTGCTGGGGACAGAAGCAGGAACCTGTCACTGCCTGTGACAGGGATTCTCCAGGGAGCGATGACTCCCCAGAGGTGGGAGGTGCGGGGGTGCGGTGGGTGCGGGAGGTGGG